>CAHIKZ030000119.1:1512500-1545000 GCA_903632075.3 Acanthosepion pharaonis | reverse complement strand
TTAATTTGCAAAGATTATGCTACCTCATCGATGATAACATATCGGTTCGCCATTGGAATCTCTCAAGCTTGCTGAATCTTCTCGTCGTTGGTGGATGTTGACGGGTACCCTGCTTCTTGTACGTGTGTCACACATGTTCGGCTACTTTTGAACTTCTCGATCTGCTCATACACACGTCTAGGTGGTAGTGCACTGTCCCCGTATTGTGTTAAAAGCCTCCGATTAATTTCGGCTCCTGACACATTACTACCAGATAAATCGGGTCAAAGCTCTTGCTTCCGTCTTGGTGCACACCGCCAGCGGGAGGCAGGTATGTTTACGTTGCCCCAGTTCTATTGCAGCTGTTACAATCATCCTCAAACCTCAAACGTGTGACCATAATAATACCAATTGTAACCACGCATAAACAGAAGTCTGTGTGAGAAAACTAAAGATATGTTATGGTAAAAGTGTGGATAATTATTGGCTTACATTTGTTTGATTACTCGAAAGGAATTCAAAGAGCCCTCTGATTCGTCAAACCGAGCCGATTCACTTTGCCCCCATATAATGTAGGCTACTGACGTTTTCCGAGCAAGTTCATCTACTACGGCAGTTATACAATCGATATTGCAAACACCTGTTCAGGCCTGTTTGTTCAACCACCAATGTCCAAGAGTGGTTTAAACTGAAACTATATAAAGATGTATAGCTAGATAAATGTTGTCTCTTTTTATGAAAGTGGTGTTATTTAAGTGGATATTCTAGCTAACCGCAAAATGCAAGTTACAAATTAGATATTTTAGAATGAAGCAGACAGATGTAAGTTAGAATTCTGAAATCACATTGGATGCCTTAAAATAGTTACAGAATAAAACTAAGAATAACATGGAGCGAGCGTGTGAGTAACGATGAAGACAGAGATGATGCAAACAAGGATGGCGCTTATACTTAACATCAGGAAGTGGCAGTTGAAGATTCTGAGGCACATAATGAAGAAGAAAGGCCTTGAGAATCTGATACTCACGGGTCGAATAGACGGAAAAAGGGATAAAGGAAAACAACGCATGGCATACATAGCGGGCCTGACAAAGTGGATGACAGAACGTGGTCTTGGGGAGGTGGCAGAGTGAAGGAACTTATTAAGAGCTGCAAGAGATAGAGAGAAATGGAAAGCCTTGATCTCTTCCCTCCAGAAAGATCACTCTAAAGGTGACAATAGCCGTCAAATAACGGAGATGTGATTCTGCAGTAGGATACTGAGTATACCATGAACAAATCATATCAGGATGGAAGACGTTCTAAGGAAAATAACATACTCTACACTTTTATGTAGATCAAGAAAGCAATAGATGAAATTGGTAGGATATATAATGGGGGAAGAGAGCTTGGAGAATATGATACATGTAAAAGAAGGCGTAGATCCATGCAGTGCGAGAAACCCAACAGATTCACGGAGATGTAGTAGGACTGGTTTAGCTAATAGGTATTTAGCATAAAAAGAACTATAACTAAAGCTCACGGGCTACTTTGAGTCAATGTACGTAGAATAATTACGGCTACTAGGTTTATTAATCCTATCGATACCCACAAGACATATTGAAGGCAAGGCAGACAGAGGGAAACATAAAGCTACCTAACAAGCTTGTGTAAATGGATGGGAGAGCAGTGATTGGATAGAAAGGGTCATATATTACTAGAAATAAGAAGGAAAGGAGGTAGTGGAGAACCATTATCCCTCAACTTACAAAGGGAAGTATCATAGTGACGATAAGGTATCTATACTCTCTATAGTGATTTTCCAAGCGTAGCTTAGATGTGGCACCAGGCCGGAAGTATGGAGCCCCCAGTGAGGATCGAACTCACTACTCAGTCGTAATACGTTCTAGCGAGACAAGCTTGCTAACCATTACACCGCCTCGAGGTGCCCTCTCTATATACAGAGTGAGGCAAAAGACACGCACCGCAGGGATAATTTATGAAAAGTATAATTACACAGGAAAAAAAATATTTACTTGTTATTTAATTCTTATATGTGCTGTTCAAAATATCTTCCATTTTTAAAACACATTTCAGTTCTGTGCATACAGGATTCATTAACATGCCGGACAGCTTCGTCTCCCATTCTACTCCATTCATATTTAATTCCTTCTTTGAATTCCTCAATATTTCTTGGGCGCATCTGATAAATAATTGATTTCAAACGGACCCACAGAAAAAAAAAATCCTAGGGTGTCAGGTCTGGTGAACTTGGTGGCTACACAACAGGATCTCTTCGACCTATTCATTAACCTCTATAGTGCGCAGCCTCACCCTGTATAACTAAGCACTCTGACAGGATTGACTTAAGTGTATAATTACTTACTTGTTAGCGATAATCTGAAAACGGGAAAAGTCATTGACTAAGTTCACACACACTTCTCTGTCATCAACATTGGCATGTTAATGACAAGACGAATGAACGCAAACAGCTTCAACTGAAGCTCGAACTCAGTTTGCCTTTTCCATTTGCCCAATATTATTTTTGAGATTCCCAACTACTCTTTTGTACCAAATACCAGATTATGACAAAATAATTTCCTTCACTTTGCTCCGGGGCGAGATCATTTACGTGTACGTTTATTAAACTAATCCACCATAATAAAGAGTATGTTGAAATTGTATAGACATGTTAAGAAGGCAAACAGTCTCCCCGTTCTTATCCTATAAGGTAACACTTTAGAAAAAATATATAGCTTTTTAGGTAAAAAGAAAAAGAATGGGGTCACAACTTACAGAGTGGACTGAAAAACTATTTAGGTTGTTTCAGCAACTGGCACGCAACCGAGACATCTGGAGAGACCCCACTTTTCTCTTTGTGTGCTCTCGAATTCTCGCCTGTCTCTGATCTTTACAGTTGAGCTGGCTAAATGTAGCCGTACGTTCTATGCTAACAGTCTCCCTTCTTGCACTTCTCACTTGTAGAATTCCCTTCTGGTTCCATGCTTTCCAGACACCTTTAATCTGCAACATTTTAAATGCAACGAAAATTGCTATCTACTGTCCTGGTTAAACTTTTCTATTCCCGCTCAATTTTTAATGTTTCTGTTCCTAATTCGTCCGCAACCGGTAACGCCTTGTATCTTAGTGGCATTACTATCTTGCATGGGATGACACCGATTAAAAAAAAAAAAAAAAACAGCATAAGTTTCCTTTTCGTTTCTATTTGTTCTAGAACTTCTTTTGCTGCTCAACTGTTCAGTCCCTAGATTCTTCAGCATCCTTTTTATAGAACCACATTCCTGTGTCTTTAAGTATATTATGTAAAGAGTGTTTATTTGACGTGTTTTTACTGAATTTCCCCTAACATTCGTCACTTATTTCCATATGGTTTATAACACTGACATTAAATATGAAGAGTATATCTGAGCTGCCCGTGCCTGCTGATCTGGCTTATCTTTCGATCAGCGTTTTGATCTGGTCATAAACAATAACTACAGACCTACCGGCATGTTCTGATACTACGTCAAAATTTCCATTTCTGCTTCTAGAGAGCGTCTTACGACAAGTATCCTCGGCCATGGCATCATCTCAATAAATAGCACAGACGTTTTTGTACTTATAAAATATATTCTTCGTTTTCTTGCGACAATGAATCTCATTTAAATACATTGTCGCATATATTTTAAATAGACTTAAAATTCACAATCCACACACGAATTACATAGAAAGATGTAGCGAAATGACGCCTTTCAGAATATGAATGTATGTCGTAACTTTTGAAGCGAAAACACGTATCCAAACGGATCTCTTTATTCTGAGCAAATAACTCGTTAAATTATATTATTATTATTCGTATCGGTATATCTGATTTGCGTTCAAGATATCTTCTTTGTTTAAATATATTTCTCTATCACTACATACGCACACACACAGACATATGTGTATATATATATATATATATATATATATATATATATATATATATATATATATATTTCTGCATTTAGGCAGCAATCCTTCTTTCATGCACGTTTCATTGAATACGATAAACAAGGTGGTTTGATTTAGTTATTTATGCAATTTCTCATGTGATCTTATATTTTTTTTTTCCTTTTCTGATGATAAATTATTTAAAGACTGTCCAGTTGTTCATACTTTCCGAGCGCTTTCCGCTATACATTTAGCCAGATTCAAGGTTAAAATATATTAACTGTGAACAAGAAATAGATTTCTGCATGTATGTGTTTATATAATGTTTTCATTTTTAAAACACGGACAAGATATTGTGTCAATGTTTATAGTTGATATTATTGAGTGTTGTTTATTTTGTTTTTATTAATAAGGCTTCCTTTATTTTTAGCCTTTTTTTCACATATTGTTGATTCAAATATATATGTGTTGTCAACAAGTATGTTACGAATAGAGTCTAGTAGGGCCCCATGAGTATTTAAATAAGTCCTAATTGAGCTATGGCCAGAAAAATGTAGTGTGAGTGTTCGTGTAATATATATTGTAGTATGGCCTATAAAATTGTTTCTGAAATTTGATTGATCATGAATACAATTCTTTAAAGAATATATAAATTCGTAAATAATAGTTGTTTTATATAATTTTGTTCTAAGAGGTGAATTATTATTTCTAACTATAAGGTTGGAGGTTTATATATATATATATATATATATATATATATATATATATATATATATATATATATATATATATACTTTCTTGTACGGTATGACACTATTGACGGTAGTGGGGAAATTTTGTAGTAGTAGGTTATTAAAATATTTGTATCGCAAACTCATGTGTGTCCAGATAAAAAAAATTAATAACACAAACCGATAAAATTTATAACAAACGCACATTATATGCATGCATTAAGTAAATTGCATGTGTACACAATTGAAACGAAAGGAATATTTAATGAAACAACTATTAGTGTGTGATTGTTGACTGTGGGTAGGTGCGCACGTGTGCGTTTTTACATTAGAAATTGAACGTGTGTGATGCATGTGTGTATGTTTCAGGATGTACAAGAGGATCACGAAAATGAACGAGCACCGGCGGGTTTACTTCACCCACATGCGATTATATCTGAAAGCAAGACGAAGATATCGCAAAGATGAAAAAACTTTTGCCTTTTTATAGACTCCACCTAACGGGAACTTTTGACGGATCCAAAGTTGGTAAGCCACAGATTGATGTCTGAAAATCTAGCTGACATTGCTTTAATGTTGTGTACTTGAAACCATTTTTTACATGGTGACAGTAACCTGTTTTGCAGAATATGAAAAACAATATACTTACTTCAATATGCACTCATATATTCCTTTATTGTCCTCTGTCCAATTTTAGAAACGTTGAGGTTTAATAAATTGAAATATATCATAAGTACAGGTTTTTTATGACCTAATAATTATTACTGGAATTTGTAATGCCGATTTTTTAGGTGTTTGTTAAGCTCTCTCTATATAAAAGGCAGGATGTCTGTGTGTGTGTGTGTGTGTGTGTGTGTGTGTGTGTGTGTGTGTGTGTGTGTGTGTAACGAATGCACGGCCGCAATTTTCGACGGATTTGTACCAAAATTTCCATGCCCATGCTCCAAGTTAGCGGGAAGGCCAAGACCGACATTGCATTTCCTAATTCCCTTCGATACTTTCATGCTTCTACGGCATTTTTCATGTTGTTTGCGGCCCTTTTGTACTGTCCAGAGTAAGAGCCTATAGCTGGCTGCCACGAATAGGCAGGGAGATTCTACTGGCCAGCGTGAGAGCCAACAACTGACTGACATAAATGTTAACTAGCATGCTAACATGCAAAAAAAAAAAATAAATAAAAATAACTGCATTCGTCACAAGTGGGAAAAATTTAAATCTGCATGGCACTTTACACCAATTGGCTCATTCGCTTGATTAAACTCAACATTGATTCTGATTCCGCAGAACTGTGTTGGGTGTGAAAAAGTATTTGTTGTTAACATTCTTTATTCATTCGGTTTTTCCAGTTACGAGTCCTTTTTTTAAAGCTGATCGTTTTGTGTTCATTTTGTTTACTTCTTTTTTGTAACAGATTTAATGTTTAGTATAGAGCATAAAAACAATTCGCAGTGTGAGATAGGTAAGAAGTAAGGCATGTAGCAACATCAGCACGGCATAGGGCGCTCCTTTAAAGGCAAGAAGGGCAAAAATATTTTAAGTCAAGTGATTGCTGTATGAGTCGAACGATTTTTGAATCAAGCACAGGCAACGCCGGGCCATGCTTCCTAGTAAATAATACTTACAGGGTGGACCATAATTTTCCATACATAGAAAAAAAACCATTTAAACCGTTTTATTTATATAATGTGCTCTATATAATTCCCATTCTTTCGAAAACACGTGTGCTTCCCACTGTTGATGAATACGCATTAGCACAGTTGAAGTTATGCTTGTAATGGCGTTAGTGTTATGTTCCTTGAGGTGATTTATGCCTCATAACTTCATCTGATACACCATGGCCCTCAAGTGCTCCCGAAGATAGAAATCAAGGGGGAAAGGTTCTGTGGATCGTGGAGGCCACCCCACAGGCCATGCCTACCAATCCAAGCATGCGGAAACTGATGATTCAAATACGAACGCACTTTCATTTTCTTATGTATGGAAACTTATGACACACCCTGTATATATAATACCTGGTTAAACTTTACAGGTTAACAGTTACAAATCAGAATATTATGTATGAACTTATAATACTTGTCTATATTTATCTTGGCACAATCGTAAATTGTAAACACGCTTACCATTTTATTGCTTGCAACACAAATGTTGACTATTGCTTCCTACGTACAAAGACTGTTTTTTTTTTTTTTTTTTTTTTTGTTGTTTCAACTATTTCCAGAAAAGGTCTACTTTGTAGACCGGACATCTCGTCTATATAAAATAAGTCTACATTCTTTACTATAAATCATATTTTGAGACATTTGTTTTAATTTACTTAGAGGTTTTTCATTGTGTTACTCATTTCATTACGGTATCTTGATGGGTTTTTCGTTCTTAGTAAATACGCTTAAGATTTGCAACATTTCTCTTTAGTATGTTAAGAATGTAGAAATTATTTCTTAACGGCTAATCCAGTTTGATTGCATATGGCGCTTGTAATATTTTCAGATATCGTTTTGTGACCTTCTTATCAACTTTTTTTTTATTTCTATTCGAAATTTTTCAAGTTTAAATATTGCATCCTCATCAACCTAAAATATTTTATTTTTTTCTTGAATGTTAGATTATTCACATGGATCACTCCAGTCTTTATATTTTTTAAATTAAAAATACATTTTATCACATAACTAGTTTATATGTTCATCCACAATATGACACATAACTCCGAAATTAGTAAGCTATTTTCACTCAACAATGAAGGTTCTAGTAAAATGTGTCTATTAAAGTCAGGTATTATGATGTTAAATTAATATGCTATATTTATTTGTTTCTTTAGAACTATTTCATTAGGATTGGTGTGCATTGGGATAGCAAAATCTGATTTCCAAAGCTAAGCAAAATATTAATATGCAGAAAAAAGATTTCGTTAAAAACAAAAATGAAGAAAAGGAAGCTGCGAATAAAATGGCCTGAATATTTTGGCAAAATCGAAGGTTTAGAAAACGTGAAAACAAAAATGATTCTGAGCATCTGAAAATCATAAAGCAGACAGAATATATGTGGCGGGATCAAGTGGCAAATTTTGAGGATAGTCAAATGGCAAGAAGAAGGCTGGAGACGGGTGAAGAAAAAGATTAGGTCGAGGAAAACATGGCAGATTTTACCAAGAAGTTTGAGAAAACAACGCATAACCTAACAGGACGAAGGGCCCGAAGGAGTTGCTAGTTTGAGTCTATGTTTAGACATAGAGTGGAATAAGTTTTAGTAGACATAAGCAAAACACAAAATTTATTAGGAGATACAAAGGACGAAAACCAGAGCCATGATCGCACACGCCGTGAAGGGATACTACACATAGAAGAAGAAGAAGAAGAAGAAGAAGAAGAAGAAGAAGAAGAAGGAGAGAAGAAGAAGAAGAAGAATCGTTTCTATTGAAATCCGCTATTATGATGTTAAATTAACATTGCATAATTACCTCGTTATTGAGGAACATCTGCTTCTTTAGACTTATAATATTGCTTGAATATTATCCAGTAAATATGTCTTTACATGAATAATATAGTGTAGCTAAATGTATTGTTAAATGTGATTCTGAAAATAGAATGCTGTTTACTAAAGAACAAAATCAAATTATATTTTCGAAACATTTACACAGTACATGTCTCGGAAAACACTCAAGTCAGAAACATACTGCCGAAATATTAGTGACAAATTAGGTGTTTGTTATAAATGGAAGACAGGATGGTAGAAATTTGAGATTATGAAGATATGCTGAAAATACATAAGTTTAAAATGATCTGGGTAGCACCAAGATCAGTGGTCGGTTCCCGAAAATGGCAATTCTTTGGAAAGAACAGTCTTAATAGAACTTCGATGTTACATTTGGAATGCGAGTGAAATGCATGTTCTTCAACTGCGTAAAAGTAGCATTTCTCTTTAAGTTGCAAAGGTATGCATTGTTGACATTGAAGAATGGAACTCTTTAAAAATGTTCCATGTTCGGCTATGTTTTGCTTGTGGTACAAGCAGTTGTGGTGGAAAGCATTCCATGGCTCATAAAGCCGAGTAAGCGATATTGAGATTTTATCAAGTTCGGAAAGAGGAAGAAAGTGAATGATGTAGTAAATGTCTGTCTTTTTTACAGTCTCCACCTAACGGCCGCTTTTGGCGGAGCAATGTGGGCTATGCAAAAGATTAACATCTGGAGATTTAGAGGACATTGCCTTAATGTTGAGTACTTGAAACCGTTTTTAACCAGGTGGCATTAGTCTGAATATTAAGGACAACTTATGAAGTCCCCGTCAAAATATGACAGCAATAGATCTTCTGCGGCCTAGTCTGACTCTTTTAATGATAAAAAAAATGTCAGAAGGCGTCAGGTATTTCTTGGGGCGATCTGTATCAGAAATATTTCACTGCGTCAGTCATTGCAGTTGTTTGTAACTTTCTACTAAGAAAATCAACATGCGAAAATTAATCGCTCTCTAGTAACGGAAATGCGCAAATATACTTAGGATGAGGACCATGCAATTATTCAATATATGCACAAGGGAGATATATAGATATATACCAATGTCTCACAAATCATTTTCTTATTCAACCAATGTAGCTTAACTAAGTTTAATTAATTATGACACAAATACAAATGCGCGGGGTTTGCTGAAATGTGACAAGGAACACTGTTCTGTCACTTTTCAGGATAAGGCGATGTTCTTGGAGAGAATATCAGTATTCGAGTTAAAGTAATTTTCTTGGCTTCACAGATTGAGTCCTAGTAACGATAGGAATTTCATAAATTCTTATTCAGCAGGCCAATCCTACGTAATGTATTATATCCGAGAATGCCGGCAACACACTGGCAAACACACAAAGACGTTAATTATTTATATTGCTGTAAAACCAGTATATTTAATTAAATTGTATTGCGAACAAGAGAGGCCAAGAATAAAGAATGTAGGTTACGCTAAATGCAATGTCCGCGTAGCCCATAAGCACGAAAAGTGGGGATAGCATACCGAGTTCAAACTTCAATCGAAGCCGTTTTCGTTTGCGACAGAAATGTAACGATGGAAATGTAGCATCTATTTTTACCAGCCTCGCCATCCTTCTGGTTAATTACAGAGTGAACATAGAAATCTAGCCTTAGGCGGAAAGCAGTCGAGGAGAATGAAAATTCCATAATCCAAAACCAGTCTAAGGAAAGATAAACCATTTCAGGCTCTCTTGTCCTAGACATATCGTTTCTGCAACGTGTTCACTTCCAAGTGGACTAATAGCTAACAAGCTTATCTCGATAGAAGAATTACGGCTGAATAGTGAGTTCTATTCTGACTGGGTACCCTATACGTTCGGCCTTGTCCTACATCTAAGCTACTTTATAAATTCACAAACATTTCTACTACGTGGGTACTTCCACGTGGTATAATGGCTACCGAGCTTATCTCGCTAGAAGAATTACGACTGAATAATGAGATCTATTCTCAAAGGGTACCCTATAAGTTCGGCCTTGTGCCACATCTAAGCTACTTTATAAAATTACCATCATTTCTGCTACATGGTCACTTCTACGTGGTATAATGGCTACCAAGTTTATATCGCTAAAACAATTACGACTGAACAGTGAGTAGGATCCACATTGTGCGCCCCATACTTTTAGTCCTGTGCAACATTTAAGATAAGTTTCGAAATTTACCATGACTAGCGCAACGTTCACAGTGCATATGATGCCCATGATCCCATGAGGAATTGTGAAAAAACTGATGTCAAATAATACGATAAATACAAAAGTATCGACTTATTAATGAAGACAAACGAAGAATTGTCAAATTTAAAATAGGTCAGTAATTATTTGAAGGTTTTTAAAATTTAAAAAAGTAATTTTGCAAGAACAAGCAGAATATGGTAGCTGATGATAGATATATTCTAACTGAAGGTATAAATAATAATCTTAAAATTTAATAAAACATTGCAACAGAATAAAAATAACGTGGTGTGTTTAAATAGGTGGCGTTTGACATTTACGATATATAACCATTGTGACGTCCCTAAACACAGCCTTCGCTCGCTCCTCGCTGCTTCGTTCGGGTGTCGCCGCTCCAAACATGGCGTCAGCCTGTCGCGTCAGTCGTGCTGTCTCGTCCTGTGACGACCAACTGGCTTAGTATCGGTCGCGGCACCCAAATGTGACGTTCTAACCTTTTGGTGATTCGGATGGGAATCTGGTTAGATTCGATATCAGCCTCGTCGTTCCCAACTCGCTTCCAACGCCTGGTTACCAAAGTAACTGCGTTGATCTCCAGTCCGCCCACCCACGTTGTGAATCGATCTTAGGCAGATGAAATCAATCAGTCGTTGGGGCCGCAATGCAAGTTGGGTCCAAGCGGGGGTTGTATCGCACAAATACGTATAAAAGAAATAAAATGATAACTCAAAAGTTCAAGGTATCAAAGAAAAGGATAACAAACTTTATGTTTAGTTGTTGGATACATAGGACTGCGTCTAACTCCCAACCCGTTCTATGGATTGTGACACGTTGTTTTCCGTTAGGCGAGTTTTAACATCTCAAGTTGTTTGCTCTTTAAGAAATTGGTTTTTCGGTGTGTCTTCG
Source organism: Acanthosepion pharaonis (assembly GCA_903632075.3). Taxonomy (NCBI): domain Eukaryota; kingdom Metazoa; phylum Mollusca; class Cephalopoda; order Sepiida; family Sepiidae; genus Acanthosepion; species Acanthosepion pharaonis. The sequence continues at coordinate 1,533,792 of CAHIKZ030000119.1, read as the reverse complement.
GGCGAAAGTCGAAAAAAAACTTAATTTGGTGGTCTGGATCTAAGTCGCTTTTCCAAATAATTGTTCTTGGATTGAAGATGAGTCCGAAAATTGCGCGAATCTTGGTCAGCCGGTGTGAGGCTTGCTTCAACTGAGCACTGGAGACTGACTCTGGGAACTGTCTCTCCCGAACTCAACTCTGGAACTCAAACTCGAACTGATTTTCGCTCGCTGCGACTTCGCTTATATGGACGCCGACCAAAACCGGGGTGGGTTTGTCGGCGCCGGGGGTTCCTCGATAATTCTAAATACCTATCCACTTCTTTTATTTTTGGTTAGGAATTTCCACTTTTTTCCATTTTTTTGGGAGCCTTCTCTTAACTCCCACCTTCTCACCATACTTCAGAGGGGCGTGAACTGCCCTCCCCACTGCTTCGTAGCAACCTCTCATACCCATCCTCTAGGTGGGCGGCGACAGCTTCCTCCTTGTGTCACGTGATCACCACTCGGCCAATGATATCCATCCGGGCGTGTGCGATCCCGCGGGCTTTGTTTCAGGGAAAAAAATATCTTGCTTTTTTAAAAGAAAAAAAAATCTTTTTCTTTTCCTTTTCTTTCTTTTAATCGCAGTTCTAATTTTCTCTGGCTGCAAATAGAACAATGCGATCGGTGGTGGTCATAACTCTTGTTCTCACCTGGACTTCGTCAGTCAGATTATCGCTAATTATCAGAATGAGTGGTCTATTTGACACAACACAATCGTCCGTCACCTCGAAAAAAAAAACATTTCTTATAACATAGTTTTATTATCGCAACCAAAGATGTCTTGTCAAAAGAAAAACGGTCAGTCGCCACCTCGTGTGCGGCTTTGACACAATTAATTTTTCATATCTATCCAAAGCCTTGTAGTTCACCTGTTTCTGTCAATTATCAAAATAACATTTTCAATTGGATTTTTCTTTGGCTAGTCGGTCTGTGGTTTGCTTAATCAGGTGTTTTCCCGCATTAGCGGTTTGTTTATGTATCCCCGATAACACAGCTCGTCACCAGAACACAACGATTCCTTTATCCACTTAGAATTTTTCTGCCATTGTAATGACAGTTTTTGCCATTTGCTACTTATCAAAATATCCTATATTCATTGTTGTGGGTGTCCTACTTATCACCCACGTTTGGGTCTCGCCTCTCTTTTCCTTTCTTTCCTTCCTCTCTTTCCTTTCTTTTCTTTTTTGCCTCGGTAAATGGTGCCACACCATATTCTTCTAGAAAGAGGTGGAACAATGTGGTTGAAAGTACACATCACTGTCTCACGCCGACAGTTTTCCGAAAAAATCCTCGCATTGTTTTTCCTAGAACTGAGCTGGTGTCATATTTATATAGTGCCTTGATGACTTGGATAATTCCGTTATCTTCATTGAATTCCCTAAGGATTTGCCAAAGATCCCCATGCCATACATCATAAAATGCTTTCTTGAAATCAAATTTCCAGAGAGAATCACGTAAGAATATTTGAACGACCATCATCCTTCAATCTGTAACCTACGTTTTGAAAAAACAAACAAAAAACATTGACCTCATAGCAGGTAGTAACAGTGATCGCCAGAATTTGACCAAAAAAGTTTTGAAAGAGCAGGGGCATATGTAATGGAGGTCATCTTCGAGAAATGCAAAATAATGGTTAATTGAGCAAAGAGTAACACATGGTGTCAACGTTACCATTAATGGAAATTCACTGGAGGAAATGTTCAGATTTAAATATTTGGGAGCAATCTTCTCTAAAGATGGTACCTGCAACTCGGAAATCCGCACACGGATTGTCGCAGCCATGGTAGTGATGGCCAAATTGGCAAGAACCTGAAGGGGCAAAGTCAGATTTCAAACGAAATATACACTCTACAAATTACAGGTAATCTCCATTCTCCTATATGGATGGGAAACGTGGACACTGTTGGAAGATACAGAGAGAGAAATCCAAGCGTTTGCGAACAAAGGCATGGGAAAACTATTTGGTATCTTCTATTGGGAGTATAAAACCAATGACTTTGTGCGGAAAAAGGTTGAAATTTTAGTGGGACACCAAGAATCTGTTCTCAGCACTGTCAGATGGAGAAATATTGAGTGTTTTGGAGACATTTTCAAGACAACCTGTGTAATACCATTATGGAAGGCACCGTTGTTGCTGGACATAGGAGAGGACGCCAACGTAAAAACTTTGGACATTGCCAAACAATGGACAGGCATGACTATATCAGAATTGCTGATGCCTGACGTTGAGAGACCGACGTGGAGGAGATTTAGTGTGTCTTCTGCATTCGGATCCCTGCTAATTACAAAAGTTAATGCGATGATGATGATGACGATGATGATGATGACGATGATGATGATGACGATGAAAAATATTCTGAAGTGTGACATTTCAATGCGACTTTGTATGTGATCCTTGCGTGTGTTCTGAATTCTAAATGTTATTGCAATGAATGAGAAAATAACAGACAATGTTATCATTTGTGTTTTATTGAGATGGTGCCATAGCGGAGTGTAATGTTCCTAAGTGTTTGACTAGGAGCAGAAGCGGACAATTTTATGTGGTAAATGGATATTATATAGAAATAGAGGGAATTTACAATAATTCCTCTGCTAATTAAACTGCTAATAAAATGAATGCTTTCTCGTTTTAAATCAATGTTCGTTTCTATAAACTATTTGTTTTCGACTCATTATTCTGTAAATTATATTCCCCGTGTTTAAAGAATGTCAAACAATTAAACTTTGAATTAGAGAATATTTCGAAAACTATCTTAATCATTATTTATTGTATATCTTTATTTTGTATTTGATTGCCATAATTTTTGTATGTCAAATCAAATGAATATCGATCAATAAATCAGATGCGGAAAGATGTATTTTAAGATCAATTTTATCGGAATGATTTATCGTAAAGTATTTATTCGATTGGTTGAAAATCAGCAATTGAATGGCGTAATCTCACAATGAAGCATATTATGTTGGACATATATTAATTGTGTAAAATAACTATTTTATGCAGATCAGTCCTTGATATGAATTTGCAATGCTTTTTCGAGATTGTGATATCACGCGGTAGATACTTCTTGGAAGTAGAATTTGCAAAGTTTTTAAGCGATCCAAGTATATACAACAAAAATATATTTCATATCATAATGAAATTGTTAATATCTATAAGTCTACTGAAATGCTATTTTCACAGAAGTAGATAAAATCTTTTACAAAATCCTTTCTTATTAACATAATAGATAGAAAGACATATAGTTAGATTGATAGACAAACAGATGGATATATAGGCAAAGAGTCAGATAGATAAATAGATAGATAAACAGACACTCAGACAGAAATATAGACAGACAAAAATATTTCAATAAAACCTTAACAGATACAGATTTACTTCTTTCTAATTCTTTTTACAAATTATTTCTATCGCAAATACAAATAAATTTATAAATTTTTTAAAGTGCATTCACACACACACACACACATACACACACACACACACACACACACACACACACACACATATATATATATATATATATATATATATATATATATAGAGAGAGAGAGAGAGAGAGACAGAAAGAATGATGAGATAGATAGATAGATAGATAGATAGATAGATAGATAGATAGATAGATAGATAGGGGCTTTGTCCTGTAAAGTAAAAATGTCGTAACCAAATAGTGATAAAAATTCGATACAACTATAAACCATGCAAATAATTTCTTAAACTCCCTTCCGTATGACAAGGAATATCCTAAATTCTTCTAGTTATCTGAAAAATCGTCCTTCTCCTTTTACAGTGTATTCCTCGAAATTATTCTTAGACATATATTACTATTGTTCATTCTTTACTTTTGAGTCCATTTTTATTCCAAAACAGTTTACGAGCATTTTTCACTGAATTTCGAAGCAGCATTTCCTTTGAATATTTTATACACCATATTCTCTATTTATTTACAATATTTTTGTACCTTATATTTCATGAGTGTTTCTATATGTGGCTATTAGCACACAGTCTGTTCAAATGTGAAAGACTATGGTAATGTTTCTGTAGACATTTTATCTAATCGTTTCTATATGAGATCAATCAATGCTGACTGAACTGACTCTTCATATCGATAGGTTTTCAGAGAATACGCACGTCCAGAGGTTTTGTCACACAGTAATAGTGCTAAAGTTGATTTTAGAATATTCCATCTTCAAAGTATATTCGGTAAATGTTAACGTTAAAATTTGTATGACAAACTTGTACCTCTTCGTTGAACTTTCTAAAAATACGCACGCACACACACAAACACACACACATGCACACACACACACACATATATATATATATATATATATATATATATATATATATATATATATATATATATAAACACACATATTGTAATTATAATCTAGGCTCTAATTATGTATTGAGCACTGTTTTTTTTTAATAAAACACAATTACTAAAGAACTTCGTGTTTATTACCTAATGTACTCTTTTCCTATTTTTCTAGATATTTGCAAACACACACAGAAGCGCACACAAGCGTACACAAGCGTACACACACACATATATATATATATATATATATATATATATATATATATGTATATATACATATATATATATATATATATATATATATATATATATAGATAGATAGATAGATAGATAGATAGATAGATAATGAAGAAATTATTAAAACTGAAGTGGGCCATTCGAAGATTATGAAACGGTTTTTCATGATGCAGAGGGGACCTCTTAGTTTACACCTTGAACTTTCATTCAAATAAGTAAGCCAATAAAATATATGTAAATAAAAAAAGAAGATATAGCACGTATTAGTGTTTAAAATTTATCTACACTGAAGTTTATTTTGACAATTCTTTCGCCACGAAAGAAGACTACTATGATTCACATTCAGACGAGACGTATCTTGTCTTTGATGTTTGGGTTCTTTAAGTTACCGTATATCAGGCTGCACCCGCGAACTCCGTGACCAATCAGGGTCGTAGTTTCATCAAATGTCATGCAGCCACAGTAGAACTGGTGTCTCTAAGGTAAGATAGCCTGGAGGACGCCCAAACCTCTCCAGGACTATTTTTCAATTCAGAGTTACTTCTCCTTGACCAAGGCTGTAGAACCCAGCCTGTTCTATTATTTACCCATAGCTAGAGAAGAGGAAGAGGGTTAATACCTTTTTCCAAGGGTATTAACACATAAGTGATTGCAATGGATCTCACTGGAATTCGAACTCGGCTCTCCAAGCCGCTATCTATTACTCCACGGTGCCTCCTATCAGGTTGCAACAGTTGAATGTAACTAGACACAGGAGAAAGCTTTAGATCTCAGTAAAATCACATTTTACAGGTGATCGTTAGGAAAGAGCCAGCAATATTAATTTTATATTGCCAGTCACCCGTTTCTTAAAAATAATTTACTGCATATCAGGAGTATAGCAATTAAATGCCTCTAGTTACATGGCACCATTGTAGCAATTTAGAAGTTCACACTAGGAAAATGAAAACATAATTTCCTATTACAATAACAGTATAATTTCTACTCTGACTGAGCTAAGCCTCAGTTGATCAATCTACGCGAACATTAGCTATTTATCTAGACATAGTGGCATAAACACAAAAATAGATACTGAGAATTATTTATGGCTGCTGAAAACAAATGCGTATACAATATGTACATTAGTGGTTGTGTAGTGTAGTGAATACTAGCGCTGAATTATATATTGGCGAGTCGATTTCAAAGTGCAAAAAATACATGGACTCGTATATCAATAACAGATTATAATCCTTCCTGTAATTTATTAGGACAACACTATTGAAAATGAAGTTTCACAGAAACAATTCCAGGAGGGATTTACAATAAACATACACACAAACACACACGCATATATATAGCGATTTTCTAAGCCCGGCTTAGATGTGGCACAAGGCCGAAAGTCTGGGGGTACCCAGCGAGGATCGAACCCACTACTCAGTCGTAATTGATTTAGTAAGACAAGCTTTCTAAGGTTACACCACGTCGAGATTCCACCCCACCCATATATATATATATATATATATATATATATATATATATATATATATATATATATATATATATATATATATATATATATATATATATATATATATATATATATATATATATATATATATATATATATATATATATATATATATATATATATATATATGTGGTTTGCTTGTTTATTTTTCGATCAACGAAACCCTGTTATAATTGCACAAGTACATTTTTTACTTGTTCAACGCCTACGTAGGGTTTAGGCTGTTGCTAAGCTGGGCCCGTTTTATTTATAGTTTAGGTCACCTGTTTGAACAGTGGCAGTACGTTCAAGCCTTCACTCACGATAATTTTTAGTATTGGTGTAGCACCAGAACTAACACCAACGGCTTCTAAATTATTTCTTTCTCTAACCAATTTTTCACTCAAGTTTGTAGTTACTTTGTAAAAGCGCCGCACAAGACCGCTTTTCAATACTGATTACATCAAGAAATTGAGATATAACAAATCGACCAGAATCAAGATTCGAATCGGGAGCTCATTATCGGAAAGCGATACATATAACAACACAGTCACGAACCAATACATATCTATATACATTTTTTTTAATAATTTCACCCCTAGACAGAACATTCACTCAGGCTTAAGGGGTTTCAGAGAATATGATAATAAAAATCACCGTTAAGAAGATAGACCAATAAAAGACAATGGATTAAAAAGACAGTAGATAGCGATTGGCATTGCATTTAAAATTTTGTAGTTCAAATTTGAATGAAAAGCAAAAATCTGGAAAAGAGTTCCAGAAACAACAAGTGTGATAGAACAATTAGCAAAGAACTTACGGTTAGCTCTACTCATTTCAATTGTACTATAATGGGACCTTGCCGCCAATCTAGTACTGCGCTTAAATACATAATGTTTAGATACGACAGCAATTATCAGGAATATATCTATAGAAATGGCACAGGAAAGAAAAAAAAAGACTAAGACGGTGGGGCAGTGACTGAAATCGAGATACTAAGTCTGGATCAATAACATTACAGATTCTTCTTCGGACTTTATCAAGAATCTCTAAATATACTGCAGGAACATCAGGCCGGATCTGGCGGCAATATTCCCTGCAAGGATGAATAGTCAACATATTTATGTAAGACAGATTCTGGCGAGAACAATTGTCTAGCCCGACAGTGGGAATCAACATTCTTAGCAGCAGACATAGTAAATGGTTCAATATCATCATTTACCTTCATCTCAGCGGATAAAAATAGTTTGAAAAAGCGCAATGACCTCACTCTGGAGGTGTGCAACAGTTATTCAGATTGCAGGTAAAAAAGTGTTGAAGTCATCCCTGATTCTTTAAAAAGGTATGTATTTCAAGAGTCTCTTTTTATCTAAATATAAATGCCAATATATATTTAAACTACAAAAACAACTCAGTTGTTGTCAATCATAGCGATGACAAAAATTAAAGAGCATGCTCGAATCTGCGTGTCAGTGTATAAGTGTGTGCGTGTGTGTACGTATTCATGCGTAATTATATGCATACATATATGCGTGCGTGTACATATAAATATAGAATCGAAACTGAGAATATCGCATAATATTTATTATAGCGTTTCAAATATTCACACTTTCACCCACAAGCCCATATGCTTTCTATAGCATATAAATATTGATTTGATGCTAATTTATTTCAGTATACCTCTGCTGACCTTAAAGAAAATTTCGAACTATGAGTTTCATGCATACAATTCACTCAACCAAAAATTTACATCTGCCTAGTCATTTCTCAGTTTTCAGATATTTTCATGTTCGAAGTAAAGTTTAAAATGAATAAAACATAAATTAAATATTACGAGAGTGGATCAAAAGGTCACAGACACTCTTTGAAAACGACAGATTTCATAGAAACTGATTGCCTTCTGAAAGACTGTCTTCAGCCTCAGGGAATGAAGATAAGGCCAGACAGGCTGAGTTTTTCATTACGCCTGACAGATGCGTCATTATTGCAGATCTCGAGGAAATACCTTCAGGTGAGAAATAATAGTGCCAGACGTTGGTAGCTGCTTCTTAGTTGTACACATGCGGGTTCAGTGAAAGGTGATTCACACCCGGAATACTTGTTTCAGAAGTGATGTTGTTTAAGCCCATTATTGAGGTATTTAGAAGAATGTGGTTATCCAATTATGATCAAGTGAATGAAGCTAATACTTCGCCAAGAAGCTTAGGCGAAATCTTTAAACCTACTGTCAGAACAATAGTTACAATATGATAATTCAGGTTATGCTAAAAAGTTAGAACAGAAAAACTGGAGATTATATTTGAGAATGGTGTGGGTGACCCTGAGGTTTTTGCCTTTTTTATTATATCATTGCATACGTTTGAGCCCGGCTAGAAAATTAAAATCAAAATCTTACATACTCACATAAAACATTTAACTGTCAAATGCATAGCCTCCATTGCTTTCAACAACTGTCACTTGCTCTACAAGCATTTTGATGGCATCTTCTTCTCCGAAGTAACTAAGTCAGAGGAATAAAGTTGGTGCTGGAGGTTAGGCAGTTTCAACTATTTAAGCTTCTTCAATGTCGGTTTACCAACAGGCGATCTTGCGTCGTTGGCCTCGAAAAGGACACATTTAGGATTTGCAAAAATCGGCTGATTATTTTTTTTTGAACCCAAGGAAGTGGAGATATCAAGTTTCAAACACTTAGCTATACGTTCAAACGGTTTATTATCCACGATGGTAAGCAGAGCGTCTTCAGTGACGTGTAAAGTTAACCCGATGCGTGGTTAGCAGTTCAGGTTAAAACCTCTAAAACTTATTTTTAAATACTTTTTTTCCTCGCCCGTACAGCTTGTTGCACCATCCAAATAAACCATATCATTTTTGAGGGGCTGACAATTACTCCTTTCTGAAATTTATAGAGCGTCATATATGCGAGAGTACAGCATTATATCCGCCATCTTTACGGCATTCATATTGGAACAAAGCATAAACATTCAACCAAGTCCGAAATAGACTGATAAAAGTTTTACATCTAGAAGACACCAGGAATCGTCACCAAACAAACGCCAGGATCAATTTGCTTTTCTTTTAAATTAACATACAGAACCGGACACAAATTCTTATATTGATCTGATAGTATTGTTCGTACGTTTCTATAAACATGTTGCAATGACAATATTTTATTCTTTATCGATACTTATTTTCTGCATAGTAGATACACGCTTAGGCGATCATGTATCATTCGATACATGACTGACATTTCCCGCATTAGGTTACGATTTCTTTCTGCGGTAGACCAGTTGCTATCCAAAGCTATAGAACCCGGTATCCTACTATTTACCCATAGCTGGGGTGGGAGAAGAGGAGGATCCATACCTTTCCCAAGGTTATTAGCACATAAGTGAATGTAATGGATTAGACAGGAATTCGACACCGGCTCTCTATTTCCTCAATCCAAGCTGCTATCCATTATAATGATTTATGGATATATTCATACATAATTGCTTGCGAAGACATGTGTTTTGTCCATAAACTCCGTTTTGAAATTTTCCAATATCTAAAATCATTTAAAGATTCTAGTTTCTTGGAAAATGCCAACCTTTCATATTTTTGGAATCCGTTAGACATTTTGTCAGCCATAACTATAAACATGAAATATGTAACAAAAAAAAGCATATTACACATCAAGCTCATTCGGAATGTAAATTTATTAAAACTTACTAAGTAGTTTCCTTACAAATTGCACAAAATAGTCATATAAATGGCTATAAAACAATTCTACTAGTTCCAGTTGAATACTATAGAACTTTCAGGCAATTTTGAGTCAATTTTGATGTTTGTATTAATGAAATGTGTTGATAATTATAGAATGCAAGCATATTAAGCTCAAAATATTTTTAAAAAATATGCCTAACCATCAAAGTTTTAGGTACCCCACTACTTCTCAGCATCTATCAAATTTTATTTAAAAATATGTCATACTCCACAACAAAATCGATATTTTGCTATGCATAACCACTTAAAACTTACCTTTGGCCTAATGTTATGTTACTAAATAAATTATTTTCACATACAAAGTTCCGTAACGATGAAAGAAAAAGACGTGATTTTTTTTTTTTTTTTGATCAAGGATAGACCTCCGAAGTTTTGGAGGTGTACTTTTCGTTTGTCTTTCATTCTTTGTCGTAAATTGCAGTGGAATCCTTAATTATGTCGAGACTATATATATATATATATATATATATATATATATATATATATATATATATATATATATATAGTGGTGGGAAACAAATATCATTGCACATGTTTAATTTATTGTATATCTACCTAATGAATAAGTATATTAATCATATAATTAAATGCATACAGAAGCATAATAACTAAAAGTGAATATAAAACATAATGTTTGATTTAATATAAATAAATCACATATATCCATTTTAATGGTGAAAAAAGTATTCGTAAAATACAAATAAAAGTATACATAAACTTCATTTAATACTTTCTAGAATAGACATTATTCACTTCTACATCAACCGAACTTTTTTTTATTCTCATTTAATGTTTTGAAAGATTTAGTTGGTGTTTTGTTCCATTTCTCTTCGCCTATGGTGTTCAGATCCGGGATATTTGATGGAGTACTCAATTGGATTTGAATGTTTAAACAACGCCACATATCCTCGATTGAACTAAAAGTTGAGTACTGACATGGCCACTTATAGATATTTACATTATTTTCAGCAAGCTTTGCAATGTGCTTAGGATAATTATCTTTTTTGAAGATCCAATTAAGAGAAAGTTCAAGATTTTCAACATAAATCATTAAATTTGCTTCCCAAATATTTTGATATGCTGCGGTATTAATTCTACCATCTATGCTGTCAGTACCTTTTGCAGAAAAGCATGATGCTGCCACCACCGAATTTCACTGTTCGAACTGTGTCCTTTTCTATAAAGATATCGCCATCTTTCCTCCATACATGATTTCTGAAGTTACGTCCAAACAACTCAAATTTGTTTTGGTCTGTCCATAATAATCTTTCCCAATGCGATTTTTCCTTATGATTATGTTCACGAACGAATTTCAAAATGGAATCTCTGTATCTTTTTTGTATTAGTGGTGTTTACCGGGGTGGGGGTTGGGCTTTGTAATTTTAGAATGTCCCCATGAATTTCATTGCTTATTGTCCGTTTAGTGACATAGATTCCTGATGAAAGCAAATCATTCTGCCAGACTTGACGAGTAACCATTGGATATTGTTTAATTTGACGCATTAATTTCCTCGAAATCCTGAAGAAATTTTCAGTGGTGGACCTGTTCTTTGTTTTACCACGGTTTTGAGATTGTTTTTACAGTGCATGAACTAATGGTAGTAAATGGGATAATAAGATTGTCTTTTACCTACTTTCCAGAGCTTAAGAATCAGTTCTTTTTGCGAATGTGTCAGTTGTTTAACTTTTGCTATAGTACCGCATTTAAAAAGACTGCTTTCTTTCAGATATATATAATATCCTCTTTTTTAAACATTTCAAAGTTAGATATATTTTCTTTGTTATTTAGCTTGTGACACTACTTCCCAGAAAACCAATATAGCTTATGAGAGTCAGGCATTTCAGAATCTACTAAAAGCATTTTTAGACACTCTGTGTGAAAAAAAGAAGCTGTGACTTCAAAACTCTTTATCAGATGATGAAACGGATTACGTAGGCGAAACATAATTAGGAAACGGCCAAAAACATTGATGCATTTTACGTTAGAACTAATCATAAAAATTGTTAATAAAAAAGATTCTTGTAATAACAATATATACTATACATGTTTTCATTAATATGAAATATAAAGCATTTATTCAGTAATATAAATATCTAATATGTGAAAAGCATACACACACAATGTTATATATATATATATATATATATATATATATATATATATATATATATATGTCGAAATATAGTTTTAAGGTGTGATATATGTATGGGATAAAGTGCTCAATATCCGGCACAGAGCGTATGTAAATATAAAATGAGCATTGAAGTCAAAACTCAGAGGCAACAGACTGTTTCATGCTAGACGTAATCATCAGGCCACGTGGGTTTTTCTCGATGGGTCAATTGTACATTGTTGGTAATCCATTCTAACAGTTATTTTGGCAGGATTGGTCTGTTTATTTATTTATGTGCAATAATGTATCTTATTGTTTTTTATTCATTTTTATTTTATATATTTGTAATAATTTCTTTTCGGTTTGTGATGATTTATTATTGTATCAAAGAGTTTTGAGATGAGTTCTGATCGTTTATTTAGTAGTAGTTATTTTGGTTTAGGAAGATAATTAAAGCTATTTTTCGACCAATTTTTGGATTGATTGTTGTAGTTTATTCTAACATTTATTTTGGCGGGAGTGGTTAATTTGTTTAAGATTTACTTTATTTATTTATTTGGATTAATTAATTTTACTTGTTCTTTCTTATTTTCTATGCTTTTCAGTCTATTTTAAAGGTTATTTTACGAGAGTTGTTAATTTGTTTATTATATGATTGGATTAATTTATTATACTTGATCTTATTTTTACTTTTACATTTCGCTTTTCGATTTATAAGTAATGTAATGTTTGTTTTCATGTCTGCATTTTAAGATGAGTTCTGATCGTTTATTTAGTAGTTTTTTTTGGTCGGAGAAAAAAATAATATCTATTTTTCCTTCCAGGCAAATTTTGCAGTTTTTGAATTGATTGGTGTAGGCGGATGGTCTGTACCTTATATTCTATGATATTTTTGGTGTGATGTGCGTTTTGTTTTTCATTTCTCAGATATACTTAGAAAACATTGTTCTGTTTGCGTATTTACTATTTGTGAATCATGTTTTGTGTGCATAGTTTCTTTGTTTCTAGGGTCCTTCTATTAGTCCTATCTATATTTTTCTTCTCGCGATTTTACCGTGGCTTAGTAAATTACGCTGTTTTGTATGTAATTAGTGTTTAAGAGGCATCCGTTCTTTAATCTGCAATTACATCTGGATTTAATTTATTCGGGTTGTTTTCTGGTAGTTTTTCTGTTGTGCTTGTTTATTATTTGTGCCATGGTCTTGGTTTAACTGTAGCTGATTTTTAGTTCGTTTTTGTTGAATATTTTGTCGAGAGTGCTTGATTCCGTGAAGTGTTTATGTAAGAGTTTGACTAATATTTTTCGTACGCTTGTTTTTACGTTTTTGCTGTACGGTGTGTAGAACCATATGATGTTTCTCTTATTTCTCGCTTTTTTGTGATATGTGGTGAGTATGTGAGTGTTGCCGGGAATCCACTAAATTTTAGGGCAGTTTCATAGACATTCTTAGCTTCGTTAAATTTTGTTCCATTGGAGGAATTGTCAGAAAGACATGGTTAATAGATTTTGGTATATGTTTGATTACAGATGGCCGGTGATTGGAAGATGCGTGTATATATATTGGTTAATTATTGGGTTTTCTGTCAAGTTTATAAGTACCTTTTCCTAGGTTGACAGTAACATCTAAAAAATCAACTTCGTTTTATTACCTTTTTTGTCTGTGTCAAATCCGTTAATTTTTAAAAAAAATATTTATTATTGCTATTCTAGTGTTATCTCTGATTTGTTGCTATAGTTTCTTAAGATTATGAGACCGTTGTCCCTGTAGACTCATATATCATTTCTATCTATTATGTTGCTTAGTTTCTGTAGTAAATATATACCTATGATTTCGCAGCTCTCTGCACCGTCAAAAACTCCGATTGTAGTGTCAAAGATTCATTATTTCTTTATCCACGCGTCTTCATTATGGAATATTAGTGATTTAAGGGAGTGTTTAATGATATCGATTTCGTTTGTGTTTATTATATTTGTTCCTGCATTATTTCAATACCGATAACAGAGCAATAATTATTTATTATAACCTTTTCATATAGAGAAAAAAAAATTACTCAGAACAAAGATGCAACTTAGTTTCGGTGCATTTAGTTGCACCTCGACTGGTTAGAACGAAAATTGTTATGAAAAGTTTTGTTTGTAAGCAAACCGCCTGTAGAACATGCCTTCTTTTTCAATTTGATTGAATACATACATATATATATCTATCTATCTATCTATCTATCTATCTATCTATCTATATATATATATATATATATATATATATATATATATGTTGTGGGGCTCTACTCTTTTTACATGATGGACTCGTCCAAAGTATACTTATACTGACAGAGAGAATACCTGCTGTTGAGATACGTTGAGATACGCTGAGACAGGTTGGGAGATACGGAGACAGACACAGAGCGTTCTCAGAGAGTTATACAAGAGTCCACAGAGAGAGAGATAGATAGATAGATAGATAGATAGAGAGAGAGAGAGAGAGAGAGAGAGAGAGATTAGAGCTTTACTTATAGAGACTTGTACATATACATTCTACTAACCCGCATTCCTGGACTACTAATCTTCACTTCAAGTCTGTATTCTTAAATTTAATACACTTATTTTTCTATCTCATTTACTGGCGATTTTTATTTATTTATGCAGGATTCCATTAACGGAATCAACATCAATATATATATATATATATATATATATATATATATATATATATATATAATGTACACGTGGACGGAAAAAACGAAGATAACCATGCATAAATACCAATAAGTATATATATATATATATATATATATATATATATATATATATATATATATATATATATATATATATAATATAAATTTTTATACACGCAAAAGCCTACATTTATTTGCATTTGTATATAAAATTTGCGTTTCAGTAGGTTCATACATTGCCGCGATATGGATATTAGATATTCTTTCGTAAAGTCATTTATCAAAAAGTATACCGCGACAAGGCTAGACATTTCTTCATGATGAATTTCTAAATATTCTATTATCATCATATACTTTATTTAGTTAGAGGCTCTGCTATTATACATCAAAATATATCTCTATGTATGTGTATACTTGATTTCTTTACTGCAGGTATGCAAAAGTAGATGAACATAAAATAACTTTAATAACAAGGGCAATGCGCAGATGATAGACTTGAAGACATGAAAAGAGAAAGTTATAACTGCCGGGTAAACTACGCATTACGCCGACAATCAAAAAGGAACTTTTTTTTTGTTGTTCTTTCATTTTTTTGTATTCTTTTAAAAGTAACATATATCGGACAAAAGCACGGTATCCTGTAATTATTTTGATATATAGGTACAATTTTTCATCGTTTGGATGTATATTTATAAAGTATTCGATCTATATATATATATATATATATATATATATATATATATATATATATATATATATATATATATATATATATATATTTATATATATATATATATATATCTGTGTCTGTGAATGTTTATATATATATATATCTGTGTCTCTGTATATTTTATATATATATATATATATATATATATATATATATATATATATATATATATATATATATGTGTGTGTGTGTGTGCGAGCGCGCACAGGCGTGTGTGTGTATTTGATAAATATATGCATATATAAATATATATATGTGTGTGTGTGTGTTTGTGTGTGTGTGTGTGTGTGTGTGTGTGTGTGTGTGTGTGTGTGTGTGTGTGTGTGTTGCTATGGATTGTCGTCTAAATGTTTTCTAAATTACGCAGTTAAGAAAATATCACTAACATCTCATTTTAACAGATATATATGCCAATCGTACAGAAAAATATCTTGATATACTAAAGAGCAAATTTATTCAATAAAATCGCCATTGTCTTCAACCACGGCATTCATACGACATCGGATCTCGGGCAACTCTTCTGAACGGACAAGTTGGTGAATGCTACCATAATCTTTGCCTTCAGTTCAACTTGGATGTCACTCGGAGTTTTGTCTGTCACTCGCTCAACTGAGCGGCACATATAATAATCAAGGTTGTTGCTGTCTGTGGAGTTAAGTGACAACATGTAAGGTGTGATGTGGTCGTATAAATTTACTGAGAGCTATGACAGGCTTTTTCTGCTTGTTTCAAGACTCCGTTGTTTCTCTCTAACGCACACGCGCTTGTAAGCACACACGCACACGCACATATTTATATTGCATTTCATCAATACAAGTACACTAAGTTTATGTTATATATATATATATATATATATATATATATATATATATATATATATATATATCCATCTCATCACTCACACTCTCTCTGTCTCTCACTTCATAGATAGATAGATAGATAGATAGATAGATAGAACAACACAGATAAGACATATTTTATAATTAACTCATTTCACATTGTAATGGGAATTAACCCCAACTATTGGTAAACTCACCAGTATATATTTATATCATAAATATATTTATATCCTTAAAAATTAAGTCTTTAAAAGGAAGAGACCCTGCTTTCAACCATGATAGATATCAGCGGCAGTACCTCCTGCGTATTAGCTGTTGAAAATCTATATAATGTTTGTCACTATCAGGAAAAAATTATAATAATCTGCGGAATCAGAATCAACGTTGAATTTAAGCAAGTTTATGAGCCAATTGGAATAAAGTGCCATGCAGTTTTAAAATTTTCCCACTTGTGACGAATGCAGCTATCGATTTTTTGCATGCTAGCATGCTTGCTAACATTCGTGTCAGTCAGCTGTTGACTCTCACACTGGTCAGCAGAATCGTCCTGCCTATTCGTGGAAGCCACCTATAAGCTTTCACTCTGGACAGTACAAATTCGCCGTAAACTACATGAAGACTGTCGTAGAAGCATGAAAGAAACGATTTTTTCCAATATCGATGGGAGATGGGAAATTTGTTACACACACACACACACACACACACACACATTCTGCCTTTTTTAGATAGAGATGAACAGGTCTTAATCGTTTATGACTGATTTTTTCATGATTCTTAAGCTTGGAGAGTGATTATATATACTTATTGCTCAAAGTATTCTTCAACTGTGTTATAAAAAACCCCGGAGAATTCCAGCAATGTTTATTTAATCATTTCTAAGATACACTATTTGAAATGTTAATCAAACAAATGGATACATTTGCTTTAACACAATTAAGACAATATCTTATTTTACAGCATGTATATATATATTCTGAGAAATGATCATAAATTTATATTTTTCGTTGTTTCTTGATATTGAATCAATATTACCATCTATCTTTTTATTTCTCTCCTCTCCACACCACTCTGCTCTACTTCACACCACCTCACCCCATTACGTCCTAAATATATTTGTTTTCTATTTTTTTCTCGAACCTTGAGCATTTCCAGCTACTTATGGTGCGTACAGTCACTGACAAACGACCATAGGTTGTACTGCAATGGTTTCATCAGGAAATACATTTTAATTTAAACACTTACCAGCCAAATATCTAATTGTTTTCAATTTCCGAGTTGTGATTTTCCTAGACTATTTGCCGATCAAGGATATTCCAGTTCTCTCTCACTCCTAAACCCGAAGCTGGTGTGGAAATTCATGCATTGATATATTGGCGAAATATTTCATTTGAGTGAAAATTAATATATCGTCAACGGTAGTAATTTGAACTGCTCTGATTTCATATTCCTTATCGATAACTGTTACATATAAAAACAAAGAAAATATTAGCATAGATTATCTTCGATTAAAGATATTAGGTTTTTCAGACAATCAGAATTGATTTCGCAATAACATTACAGATAACGAGATTTTACCATACTTAGCAGTGTTACAGCATCCCAATCAAATTCAATTTAATTCTTCTTTTATTAAATGTTCACTCAGTAGAAGTAACAAGAGTTTTACTGAATTAAGTAATTTTATGTACGGATATAAGAGTAGAAATGAGGTAAGATTATGAAGACGTTTAGGGTAGACAAAAGATTGTCAACGATATGAAGCAGTTAAACTTATATTGATAACGGAAGAATTATCTCAGGATGGGGTTGTAAAAAAATATCGGTTCTCAGGAAGAATTTCTTAGAATGCAACTTCCTTCTTATCTACGGAATACTGAGCAGGATAGTTTGATTCCACACTGTGTATGTCGTCTGCCAGGACCTGATCATAAATGTCTGGATTGGTGGAACAAAGGAATATAGCTTGTCTGTGTAGTTGCCAAGGAATTATTAATAGATTAGCGAGAGTCATCCGACATTTCCTCTATGCAAAAGTGACTGTGTGGTTATGTTATGGGACCTTACCCATAATAACATAATGGACTATTCCATACGTAATAAATACTGCGCCTCAAGAGGAAGCAGAAAGTTCCGTCTGAAGTCTGAGTTCCGTCTGAAGTCTGAAGTGAAGTCCGTCAGTCGAGTCAGAGGCAGTCCGAAACAGAGTCCCGTTCAGACAATTACTACTAAAACTGATTGTTCGTACTAACACTTTTCTACTTCACTGTATATATTCCTGTTTGTAATATATCTGTGTTATTCAATACCTGTATTCGAGTTCTTCTTTATTGGTTCTACCTTGGACTATCACCGTGGTACAAGGAACCGGACCATAACAGGTTAAAAGTAATTTAGGCCACGTTTACTTCTATTAATGGAAGTGGGGATTCGCCAACTGTAACCCAGATATGTAACCAATATTCATTGTTTATATCTGACATCTGTAAAGATAGTACATATCAAGAGGAGTCTTTTCTAAAGTGTATCTCCATGCGTCTTTGTAGTATTATCGACTTACTTGAGGATAAATGATTAAAAAAAATCATTTTTTCGCGAAACTGTGATCTTAATCAATATTGTCATTCAAGAAACTTTCTTCTTGAATAATTGTTTGGCAACTACGATGATTTTTTTTATCGATGTCTTAGGAAGTTCATCTTTAACTTTTTATCATAAATTATCATAGAAATTCTCAACGCAACTTGTCAAACGGGACGACGTATTGTCAGAACTAAACAGAAATAAACCAGCCTGTCTCATGAACCGCTGTGTCTTATACGTCTGTGTTTACACATGAGAGCGTGAATTCTTTCGCATATCGATCGCTGTATTCCTCTGTGCGTTTTGATCTGACAGATACAGCAACCTACATTCATACTTCATGAAACGTAAAGCTCTAACGCTGTCCGTTGACAGCTCGCACACGAAGATCAAAGGCATGTGTAAATCTCTATATCACGGTGAAGTTTGCTGATGCAAGATACGCTGAGGAGTACAACACACGACATTGAGAATACTAGAATTGGTATTATTTTGCCGATAAAGCTCCGTGTGAAAATGGTGACATTCGACGATATATAGCTATATTACAAATGATATGTAATTCAGAAAATTCAAATGAAAAGCGCATAGAATATTTTCCTGTCTATAGTACCTGTTTTCCGTAGGAACAAAATATTCTTTATTTCGTTTCATGTGCCATGTTTTTTCAAGAAGTAGGCAATTATGGCTATCCATCTCCATCTATCCCTTGCAGCTTTAAACAATTTCCTTCCCTGTGCTTCATCTCCCAGAATACGTTCCATCATCCAACTGTCCAAGTCTGCCAGGTATGACATTCGTTGTTTTCCCTTGTCTCTCTTTGCCTCAATTCGACCCGTGAGTATCAGATTCTCCAAGACCTCCTTTCTCGTTATGTGTCCCAGGAACATCATCTGCTTCTTCCTGATATTAAGTATAAAACTCCTCCTTGATTGCAAGATCTCTTGGATATCATCGTTGTGTCACACACTCAGTCCATGATATCTTTAACTTCCTTCTGTAGAACCACATTTATGTGGCTTCGAGTCTCTTCTTCATCATTGAGGACATCGTCCAACATTCGCTGCCGTAAAAAAGGACAGATGTCACGCCACAACTCAGTATTCTTTTCTTTGTTACCAAATAAATCTCACTGATTCGCAGTACTCTACACAGCTTTGGAAATGCGTCCTTGGCCATCCCAATACGCCTACAGATCTCAGTGTCGCACTTACCGTCCTCTGTCAAAGCGCTTCCCAGGTATTTAAACTTCCGCGTTTGCTTGATTCTAGTGTTTCCGACCTTCAAATCGCATTTCGGGTTCATCCTCTTACTGACGACCATTCCATTCACTTCGTTTTATGCTTAGTCCCTTACAATCTGTCGCTACCATAGGAGATTCCGGAATTTCATTTCTGTCTCTGCTATCAGTTCTCTGTCATTACAAACTATATATATATATATATATATATATATATATATATATATATATATATATATATAACTAGACTCGTTTCGAAAAACCTGGAATTTTTGATTTGCTAATAATCAAATCAATCTCGAGGGAAAAAAAGGTTTTTAAAAAAAAGATCCACAAACATGAACTTCTGCCGACAAAAAAAAAATCGCACAGATAGAGGTCTGAAACCAAAGAAAAAAACCCGATACGAGTAAACAACTAACAAAAGCGCTCAATACAACCGTAGAGCAGACCTAGATACACCTAGTGAGCCAGACAAACCTACCTAGGTTTCACCTAAACGGATCGTCAGGAAAGTAAACCTTACTTTCCTGACTATCCGTTTAGAGTGAAGTTCTAAATATTTGTCTGGCTCATAAATTAACAGGATATATATATATATATATATATATATATATATATATATATATATATATATATATATATATCGTAGAAATATCACTGATATAATATATGGAAATTTCAAGGAAATATCTATTATTAAAGAAATACTAACAATATTCGAAGTACTGATATGACTGAGGAATGTAAAATATGATGATGTCTGTTCATGTGTCTGAGGAAATAGTTCACATGCATCGAATTTAAAATACAATATTAGACGAACAGTGACTTGACGGTAATTACGGGAAAGGAATATTGGTAACTCGTGTCGTACGACAGGCTCAATGTTTAGGTTTTTGAAGTTTTTTTGTTTTTTTTTAACGAAGACAAAACGACGGAAGAGTGTATATCGACCGAGGAGATATATCTACCAACTTATTGTTATTCAACGAAGTGACACATATTAATAGAAATATAAGAAAAAAAAAACTAATATGCACGCTGAAATATTCTGAAAAATTGCTTCAGAAAATGTGGCAAATGAATGATTTCCTTAGGAGAGAACACAGGTGTCAACATTTCTAAACAAGAAAAATAGTAAACGAACAGCGTTAGTGTATATATATATATATATATATATATATATATATATATATATATATATATAAGCATTTCAATTCAAAGAAATGTGGGAGTTCCACTAGTACGCAAGGGCTATAGAGAGAGTAAGTAAGGGAAAGAG
>CAHIKZ030000119.1:1485000-1507500 GCA_903632075.3 Acanthosepion pharaonis | reverse complement strand
TAGGTTTTTTCTGGAGACTTAGTAGGTAGTTTAACCATAGCAATAATCGAAATATAATGACGATATTAATAATAATACAAATAACTAACGGTGATCCAAATGCTTACAGATGTATAGAATAGAACGTACTTGAAGCCCAGCATAACGTTTACGAAATTACTAAATAGATAATTGGAGAAACAACAATCGATCAATCAATAAACTTTCAAGCAAATGATATCCAAACTGACTCCAGAATTTTGTATATTTCTGCACATTTGGGACTTAAGAAACCATATTACCAAAACAAGCGAAAATATGCAGTCAGTGAAGAAATAGTTTGCAGGAACACTTATTAATTAATTAATTTACGATCTCTTTACATATAATATAATTTACTATTATTGCTGAAATGATAATATGATAAAAATCTAATGGAATATCTTACCAATTGTTTAGAAAAAATTTATATTTACTACGGCATGTACAATTAGTAGTTAAAAACATAGACTATATTAGCAATTCAATTAAGATTCATTCACTTAATACATTCTTGATACATATTTCTCACCGTAATGAAATAAAAATAAATGATCATATAAAATGTCTCCAAAGTATGTGACGGAAATATTAAAATTAGAATGCATAATGCAATAATCCCTAAGATATAAAAATCATTGAAATAGTTTGACTTTAGGCAGTACCCTCTTTAAGACAAAATCATTAAAATAGGCCAGCGTAAGGAAATACCCTCTTTTAGATACAATCATTGAAGGAGGTTGGCGTAATTAGATAAACTCTTTAATGATTGAATTAAAAAAAAAATTCTTATTTTTATATTTATTTTCGGTTGACATCAGATTTTTATGATGTCAATGTCCTCTTGCTTTATAGTGGAGTAGTTATTGACCAGGATCTATCCGTTAACAATAATTCAAGTGTGACATAAATTCTTATGTCAACCTAGAATTATTGCCAACCTATTTTAATGGATTTATCTAAAAGAGGATGTTGCATTACACACTACCTATTCTAATGACTGTGTCTAAAAGAGGGTATGTCTTACGCCGACATATTTTAATGATTTTATCTAAAAGAAGTTATTGCATTTCGCCGACCTATTTTAACGAGTTTATCTAAAAGACGTTGCATTAAACCCTACATATTTTAATGATTTTGTCTAAAATAGGTTATGACATACGCCGGCCTATTTTAATGATTTTATCTAAAAGAAGTTATTGAATTTAGCCGACCTATTTTAATGAGTTTATCTAAAAGACGTTGTTGCATTAAACCCTAACAATTTTAATGATTTTATCTAAAAGATATTATTACATTAACCGACTTATTTTAATGATTTTATCTAAAAGAAGTTATTGCATTAAACCCGAACTATTATGGTGTTTGTATCTAAAGGAGGGTATTGCCATATTCTGGCTTATTTTAATGATTTTTTCTTAAAATAACCCACACACATGATTTGATGACCTTCCTTTGTGGACAGCAATGGGCACGAAAATGGCACCTAGTTATGCTAATATCTTTATGCACATTCTAGATATCTTTACTTCAGATATATTGATCACATTTTCTTACTATGGACTCATGGATCAGAAAAATTAAAAAAACTTTTTTCACTTTCGGCAACAACTTCGATAATACAATTGAATTTACCATGGAGCACTCATACACATCCATGCCTTTCTTAGACGTTATGATAAAATTAAACAAGCATACACTTTCTACCAGTCTATACAACAAACCCACAAACCAACATAAATTCCTGCACTTTAACAGCTGTCATCCCCTTAAATTAAAAACATCTATTGTATACAGCTCATTTCTAAGAATCAAACGCATATGTACAGACCATCTATATTTTCTATACAACATTAATAACTTAACAAAACAATTCCTAAAATGTAAATACCCAATAAAAATAATAAAAGAAGCACTAAATAAAACTATCCACATAAATCGTAACACACTTCTCACATACAAGAAAAATAAAAACAACAATCGGTTTCCCATAGTTTTTAACCACAATCAATATTCCCACACACTTATTCACAATTTAAAAAAGGATTAAAAGAACCTCCAGTTAAACAAAAATATCAAAGACATTTTCGATAAATCACCAATAAATTCATAGAAACAATCACCTAACCTATCAGCTATCCTCACCTCTACCAAATATTTAAACAATACAAACCAATCAGGAAATTACAAATGTAACAAACCTCGAAGCTTAGTTTGCAAACACTTAATAATAGATAATGTATTTCTGTACCCAACACCAATATCAAGATACACCCACCTCGCCTCACCTATGATAGCCATAACACAATCTACTATTTATTCTGGACAATATGCCCCAATAGTGGATATATTGTTGAAACTGGAAATAATTTTAGATTTCGCTTCAACAATCATAAACAAACCATACGTCAAATCAATTCTTATTCCCCCATATCTGAACACTTTAATCAATCAGGACACTCATTAAAAAACTGTAAATGTTTATTGATAGATTCCGATTTCAGTTCCACGTACACACACAAAAAATAAATGAAAGAAAAATACTGGATTTTAAAATTAAATACATATAAACTAAGGTTAAATAAAGACTTGGGTATTTTAAATCTTTATAAATATTTCAATAGTTAAACATTATTTTTGATATAGTTATTTTTTTTTAAACAACATCTAAAATATTATTACAGTTAGATTTAGGTTTAGGAATATTCGAACACAGTGGCGTTCCATATCATGTGACGTCCGCGTCTTGCGACGGATGCTACTTGTAAATAAACAGTTATTTCTGAAGAAAGTTTGAGGTCAATCTGAAATATCAAATATATATACAAATAAATAAATACATATTTTCATAAAAAAAAAAAACATTATTATTTTTTTAATTTGCAACTTTTTCTATATATACTTATTAAAAAAAGTTTACGTGGCCTCTCATTATGATATATATATATATATATATATATATATATATATATATATATATATATATATATATATATATAAATAAGGTAGCATATATATTTACATACAAAGAAATAATCACACATAGAATCAATCAGAAATATTAATGCGATTATTGGCGACATCCGTCGCGAGTAGTATAATGTATGCATTAAAATACTGTTAATCCATAGAGTGAAGTGATCCTCGTCGATAAAATTGATGTCTGTTGTTTCCAGTTTAAGTGTTCTTAAAATACTAGTACTTACGAATAGTCTTCTATTCTATTTTTACAAGTGTATTCAGTTAATATGTCATTCCTATAAAAAAAAATCTACTACTAAGATATTACACTATATTATTGAACTATATGCTTAGTTCATGACATATTAACTGAATACACTTGTAAAAATAGAATACGTGGATTTAACACATCACAAGAAATATTTAAATAAAATTCTCACTTAAAAGTTTGAAAAACTTAGTGTTGCGTCTTTGCACGTTCCGAGATCTTACACAACCGTCAATAATAGCAGATATTCAAAAAACATCTTTCGGTCGACAAACAATTATTTCGTCTTCAAGTTTTTGATTTTATAAGGAAAAAAACACATGCCTGATGATGAATAGAAGACTATTCGTAAGTACTAGCATTTTAAGAACACATAAACTGGAAACAACAAACATCAATTTTATAGACGAGGATCACTTCACTCTATGGATTAACAGTATTTTAATGCATACATTATACTACTAGCGATGGATCTCGCCAATAATCGCATTAATATTTCTGATTGATTCTATGTGTGATTATTTTTTGTATATATATATATATATATATATATATATATATATATATATATGTGTGTGTGTGTGTGTGTGTGCGTGTTTCTTAAGGGATGAAACTTTCTCTACTCGGGCATAAAGAATTCGCCAAGATCCATGACCATTTTAGCTTATTCCATGTATTTGCTATTCAGTTAATCAGTTTGGTATTTTTTTTTTCACTTGAGTTAATAAAACTTCGATGAAATAATGATGTACCGCTGCAATTACAATCGAGTAATTCCCTTACAATTAACACTGAAAGGCAAAAGTCACCCGAACGGCCTACAAATCTCTCGTCGTGTATATAACATACAAACTCAAGCTCCGAACACTCCAAACGATCCAGTTTGTTGAGAGGCCTATGATCAAGTGATTTTTTTTTTCGTTTTTTTTTCTGCAAAATACAAACGTTTTTCCACAGGCTGCATCGCCAGTTTTCTTTCAACGAATTTTTTTCGACAAATCATTAAATATCTGTCACCGAAACTTTACCTTTTCTGAATTGCAACACTCAATCCTTAAAATATATTAATTATCTCACTAAAAAAAAATGTGTCTCGAGACATTACTTCAGACATTTCTGCGTTGGATATTATTGCGAACAAACCTTGAGCTTACACTAACTGGACAGTGAACGGAAAGATTTTACGTTAACCGATTTTTGCTTGATCATTGTTAATACTGTGAATATACAGAATATATTTAAATATATTTTAAATTATTTACCAACCCATTAGGTGAGGGTTACTGCGTTACCACCTGTTTATAAATGATTAATCCAACATTTTTCCTCGATATTTTTCGTGTTCACACAGTTGTTTTTCCCGAGACTCGTATTAGGTAAAGAAAATGATGAACAACTTTAGGACTTCACTGCGTTGAAGGACTGCCAATTTGACAGGCCTTTGGCCGTTGAAAAGTGAAACTTTTCCATTGAAAGACTTTTATAAATGTAATAAAATGAAAAAAAAATCGCTATCATTACGAAAATTTCCTCTTAATAAGGAATAAATCATTTACGACTACAATAAGAATATAACATATAAGCTTCCACTCGTGGACATAAATACTATAGTAGCCAATAATGAGATTATGTGTTATATGTGTAATGTCTCTACAAATAATGAGTCAAAGAAAAGTTTGGATTGCCCAAAGACATATTTAAACTATATTCTATCTGGCAAAGAATCAAGGAACTCCATTAGTTAGGCTCTTAGAATGATTTCTAACGAATCGAAGGCATATCATTTTGTTTCCCAGGGCCATTATGGTGATAGCCTTGATTGCAATTCTGTTTAAGGTAATATATATATATATATATATATATATATATATATATATATATAGTAATTCACAGACAGACAGATTCGCTCTATCACAGCTCCTATATATATATATATATATATATATATATATATATATATATCCCAATTGCTAGCTTCAGCTCTGAATGTTTTTATCTTAGAAATTATTAAATATATCTTACTGGAATTCTTCGAGGTTTTTATAATACTATTGGACTCTGAACATGTAGAATGTATATTTACTCTCTAATGATTGCAGTATAAACGTGATAAAATCCATCATAAACAACATTTTCATCATTAATTATTCATAGATAAGGATCGGATGCAAATGAAGTATTGAAATAATGTTCAAACACACACACACACACACACACATATATATATATATATATATATATATATATATATATATATATAGATAAAGATAGATAGATAGATAGATAGATAGATAGATAGATCATAATTATTATAAAACCCAGGTTGTGTGTGTATCTGTTCGTTTATATATTGGATGGATTTCCGACATTTTTCAAACGATTTCAACAGGACTACGTAAAATTACCTTGCGGTGGTTCTGATAGCGCCAAAAATTGGAAAAACACAATTGTTTTTGCACGAAATCAATTTGAAAACACGATTAAGAGGCATCGCGAGAATGAAAGGGGGACAACACATATCGAGTTATACTTATTATAACACCCAGATTGTTTGTGTGTGTGCCTGTGTTCCTTTATATATGGGGCCGGATTTCCTACATTTTTCAAACGATTTCAACCGCTTTTTTTTGGCAGGTAGTGTTTCTTATTGTTTTGCACACCTTTTTCTTTATTTTTACATTTAGAATGCTTTAAAAATTTCATTTACAAAACAATTGTCTATAATAAAATTCTATTCAAATCGATAGACTCATAACGATTGAAAACAATGTTTTTGTTTGAGTTTGGGTTTGACCAATTCGTAAAAAACAAACGAAAAAAAAACTAATTAAGACATTCGTGTCCGTCAACCTTAAACAATAATCTTTGTCAATTTTATTTTTCAGTCTTTATGATGGTCGATACTTGATTTATCTCTTACTGTTACATCACCGGGCAACGCCGGGCTCTACTGCTAGTATTACATATATTCCAGGACATTTCCCACTTATTCATGTTGATCTTCGCCATTTAATCTTCTAACTTTATATCTTGGTGTAAGAAGGTACCTCATATGTTTCACGTTCGATTTCATTTTCAAGACTTTTTCCCTGCACTTTGAACTGTCAAAGTAAAACCTCTTCCCTCTCATATATATATATATATATATATATATATATATATATATATATATATATATAAAGGGTTCAGTAGAAACGATGTCAATGTAGGAATAAAGTTGTGGACAACAGTCCGAACGATGTAAATATTTCAATTCAGAAATATAGACAGAAATTAGAATTTATTTAAATTATTAAATAAAATGAAATTTACTAATTCTATGTTAAAGATTCATTTTGCACAAACATACAGATGCACTCTCTCATGAATTACATGAGATTTATGTGGGAGTTGGTCTGGCTTAGAGACAGATTATATCATGTTATTGGTTTAAAACTTTTAGCATAGTTAGATATAACTCATATATGATTCATAAATTAGAATTTATCTAAATCTTTACTAATTCTATTTTGAAGGGTGGATTTTGTATGTATCATGTATTATATTAGAATTATTTGGGTGATTGTTGGGTCGGGAGGTAGGTTATATTAGGTCACTGGTTTAAATATTTTTCATAATAAGATATAAACCATAGATTGTTTTATGAACTGCATTACTGTGTCTTTTCCTGTGAATCCATCATTTTCTTTCTCATAGTGTATTTTATTTCGTTGGACGAAGTTCATAATAAGATTTCTGATATTATCCTCAGAAATATGCTTTGTATGATTAAGATTATTGTTGTTTACGGGATGCTTGAGTTTATGCTCGTGTATATAATTAAGGGAACATTTATTAATAAGTGTTTGTTTAACTTGCGTAGTTCATTAAGGAAAATTGTTTCAGATGTGGAGATTAATTTATTCTTTTTATTTAAAGTGTTAATTCCGGCAAATTTATAAGTTTCTGGAAATTTACTTTTATAGTGTTAATGGCAACAATTGGAAATGGATGTCGACTTTATACGGTGGATTCGATCTTTCAAAACCCGTACACTACAAAAGAAAACAAAACAAAAGCACATACGTAGAAGGCATTCAAACACAATAATAGAACTGTTTGATAATGACTAATGAACTAAAGAAGCGCTAATTTATATTTCATAAAATTGTTCAGAACCGTATTCTGAAATAATTGTCTTCGTTCGATCTTGGAAAATGAATCTTTCGTCATCGTCAAAAACTGTTTCCCAAATTTAGTATGAGAAATACGGATCGGATTCTGAGAAAATGCTTAGATAAACAGCAAATATGAAACGTTATTCATCTTTTATGCTAAGCACCACAACTTATTCTAATGTTCTTTTAAAATGTCGATACAACTTTGTACATGACTGAACAATGAAAATCAAACCACACTAAAATAAAAAGACGAGAATTTATTTCTCCTTTTTCTTCATATCTCAGTCTCTGATGAATCTTCAATAAAATGAAGCATGTTAGATTGATATATATATATATATATATATATATATATATATATATATATATATATAAAAGACATTTTTATGTTTAACGTTCTTTTTTTTTTTTTATAGATACAAGTATTTAAATAAATGCTCTATTTATAATAAACAGAGCATTTACTTAAATACCTGTATCTATAAAAAAAACGTTAAACATAAAAATGTCTTTAATAAATAAATTGTCGGACTTTGTCCATTTCTTAATATATATATATATATATATATATATGTGTGTGTGTGTGTGTGTGTGTGTGTGTGTGTATTTATATATATATATATATGTGCGTGTGTGTGTATTTTCATTCATAGACTGTTTCACTGTATCACAGCTCATCAGTATGACTAAACATCCGACTTCCTCCAGCTGGGATCGAAACTTTACCCCTGAGCTATCAGCGCCCGGTTGATAGGAAAGAGAATATCTATATATCTGTTTTTGTGTTTTTATTTTGTTTTTTTTTTTTCAAATAAATACACTAATGAACGTTAGGGCTCAATTCCTGTAAGTATTTTAAAATATTAGCGGTAGTATTTATTGTTTATAAATTCGCGTTTTCTCCATCAAGTGTGCTCGACCGGAATTACTTGTAAAATTAAATGTGCAGGATATATCAGTCAATGGATGATAACTTTTTGTATAAACAAAATAGGCAAGTTGTGGGGGGGGGAGAACGGAAGAAAATCAGGGGAAAATGTAGACAAAGACTAGAGTGGAAGGAAAGGTGGCAACAGAATCAGTAAGTGGTGCATGTCTTGATATGATGGTGGTCAAAGGGGAAAGGAAGAGAGAAAAAGAAGGAAAGGAGAAACCTATTTAATATACCCAGCAGATATCAGACAGTAGATAGGTGAAATGAACCATCAGAAATAAATGAAAAAAAAAAGAACAAATATTACATAAAATAATAAGAGATAAACAGAAAAATAAGAAAGCTAGGTAATTCAGAATTAAATAGAATTAAATTAACAAATATGTCAGAAAAGAATATTAAGAGAAATATTTAAAAAATTAAAGGGGGGAAATAAATATCATAGGATGAATAATTCCAAATTAACAAATATCAAATTCAATTTATATTAATTAATAACTATCCGAAGGTAAAAGAAAATGATATGAAAAATTTAGCATGTAATATAAAAAAATAAATTTGGAAAAAAATGAATGAAAAGTGCCTCAAGAATAAGCGAATTAAAAGATGTCTTTAGAATTTATAGAAATATTATATAAAATAAATAAATTATATAAATATATTAATTAATTAATTAAATAATAGTAAAAAAATAAAATAACAATAAAAAATAAAAAAAATAACTTAGAATATTACAAAAAATCCTTAACTTAAATTAAATATTTAATGCAAAAAAACAAATATATATATATATATATCCAAAAATATACTAATATAAAAATAGAGAGATAGATAGTTTAAAGTCATTATGCCAATTACATAAAACTCAATAACTTGAATTTACCTTGAAAATTCTTTAAAAAATTTTAAACAATTTAAAGTTCAAAATAAAGATTTAGTTATATTTTGGGGCAGTTTCAATATGCCAAAAGATATTGGATGTATTATAAAATCTGTAGTCAGAATATATAATGTAAAACAAGTCAATCCTTTTTTTACATCAATAATAAAGTAATAAAAACATCAACAATTTATAAGTGCCTATGACAGAACGAATAATAAATATATGGTAAGTCTTTGAAACATTTAAATTTTAATATACTCACCATTCTTCTAATTAGATGCCAGAAATATATAATCCATTGATTGTGTTAACTTCTTACTTCAGAATGTTAATTTGCTGACGTGATGGTTTTAATTGCTTCGGAAAGACCTGTTTACTGTCATAATGAATGCCACCTTCATATAAATTCATCTTAAGATTTGACCACAGATTTTCGATTGAATTCAGATTTCGACTTGATTTGGCATTTCGTTATCTTCTCTTCTGTAAACATTTTTTGTAACAAAAACTGACGAACAACCTTATATAAATTAGATGGATTATTGTCATGCATGGATAAACACTTTACTTTCGAAACATGTTGCTGGGTCTTGCGTCACTGAAAGAACGTTTTGTTCATGAAATCACAATGATTAGCACTGACAGGTTAAAAATCATCATCAAATTGGAATTGTCCAATATTTATTTGGCCAATAATTCCAGCCCATATAATCTAATCGCAGTGACGTATCCTGGTTTCTTTTATTCAGCCCAAGACACATCTGGATTGGATAATATTCATCCTTTGCTGCATCCATCAAGTCCATCGACTGCGCCCGAGATTCGGCGGTGAGAACTACTTTAGAAATGTCAGTTATCATTTATTTATTAACCAAATGTTGACGGTTTAAAATGTTTGATTTACTTAGAGGAGTTTGACTTGGAGACATCTTGACAGTTCCCAATTTGCGAAGTAATCTACACCTATTGTCTTTCTTGTCTCACCCAATTCAATATTCTACGTACTAGTCAATAGTGGCAGTTTCGCTATAACTCGCTTTAGTTTACGTTCCCCTAGAGGAGATAAATACTTAAAGCCTTTTCTTTGGCTTCTAATCTGTAACTGAGTCATATTTTCAACAGACCTCTTTATCGTTCGGCAATCTCTGTGAAATTCATTTGGTATCTACAATGTGAATATTCCTTTACTCCACATCTTTGCTATTCTTTGTTTCTCACATATGTTTATATCCTCCGTGTTACACGTTTCAATATACATTACAGTCCAAAAATTTGAAGAATTCTCTGGGATTGAAAAAAGAAAATGGCCCAAAAATTGTTTTTCTCCTTCAAATAAGAGAAATTATTATGGTTAAAAAGTGAGAAAAGAATTTTATTTGAAATTTTATTATGACAAAAAGAAAAAAAAAACATTTTGCAATTAAATTTTGCTCTCGTCAATATATCCTCGTTTAGCCCTGATTACTGCAGAAAAAATTATTTGAATCACTTGCAAAAGTTTATCAAAGTATAAGTTTGATAACTGATTCAATTCTTTTTACAATGAGTCTGAGACATCGTTTTTATTCTCTTTCAATCATCTGTCAAATTCTTCCCATGCTAATCCTGGGTGGCGGGGTGCTTCAAAATTTTGAACTGTAGTGTATATTATGGAAAAAAATGTTTTAATTACATTCAGAGACCTTAAATGAATATTAGGTTAATCTTCATAATAGCTTCTGACGTCAATTCTTCTTACTACATATAATACCTCCAATAAAACATGTTAAATCTACTTAAAAAAATGAACTAAAGCTTTGTTTTAACGTCTTAATTAATAGATTAAAATCTAACACTATACCTGTATATATATATATATATATATATATATATATATATATATATATAGTGTGCAGGTATATATATATATATATATATATAATATATATATATAATGTGTGTATTTATATATAATGTGTATATATATATATGTATGTAATATGTATATATATATGTGTGTGTAAATGTTACATATATATTGCTTATATATTATATATACGTGGTATTTAATAAAACATGTTAAAAAATAAAACATGTTAAATCTACTTAAAAAATGAGCTCAAGCTTTGTTTTAACGTCTTAATTAATAGTTTAAAATTTAACAATATATAATATATATATTTAAATGTTGCATATATATTGCTTATATATTATATATGCGTGGTATTTACTGGAAAGCATTCAATATCACTGATAGAGCTGACATATTTAGATGGATTGATGTGAGTTTGTTTTCCTTGGTTTCACGCCCTCTGCGATCGTCAGGCAAAGTGATTATTTTTTTTCAATTTTGGATTTATTTATGATTGCGTATATTGCTGTATTATGGTAGTGGGGGGAAATTGTTGTCGGGACGCCACTCATACGTACGCAGACATACGTACACGTTCGTTCAAGCATTGCAGCTCACACAAACATAAACATATATGAACAGTGTGGGACTGGTCGTATATGCGCATCCATTTGTCGTTGTTTGCATACATACACAATTGATCGCTGTATTCAATGCTGGATTGTGTAGTAAACTTCTTTCCAAGTGGCAGTGTCACTCAAAGGGAATTCTCAACAAACGAATATAACATATAAAGCCAAGGGAAGTGCAAACAAGCGCACAACGATCTGTACCGGTGCAACCGATGGACAATTCAAGAAATGAAAACAAAATCACGGCCTATCATTCTTTGAAAAAAAAAAACCTCAAACAAAACCACACAATCCACATGCATGTGGTAACTAAAAGATAGAAATAATTCAACAGGAATAAGTTGAGAAATATTGAAAAACGCACCTGTCTGCAACAACATAACAAATAAATGCCTACTTTGACTACACGAAAAGGTAGCAATAATTTCCCACGCACAACAAAAGAAATTTCTAAACATAACATCAGAAATTATTTCTAAATACAGGCATGAAAACAAATACATATTATCACAATTTATACCAAACGTGTAAGAAAAATACCAACAAACATTGCTACATAAAACATCATTGACTCTATGAAAACGAAAGGGAAAGCACTAACAAAATAACAACATTAATTATTTTCTAATTCAAACTAGCATCATAATAATTATAATTAATGTTATTATAATTCCACCACGATTTCTGCATTTTACCATAACTATTTGCTGCTACAATTGTTATTATCAATATCCGCTCCTCTCACCATTACTACCACACCACAATTACCATTACTGTATTAGTCCACAATTGCTACCAAACTACAATTACCAAAACCAAGCAAATAACCAGCTTTAAAATAGTTGCAAAGCATCATTAACAATTGAAAATAATAACTATTGTACCTAACATAGTCTTACACAGACTCCATCTTAAGATAAAAAACGGATAGATGTGTACGAACACGCGTATATATATATATATATATATATATATATATATATATATATATATGTGTGTGTGTGTGTGTGTGTGCGCGCGAGAAAACATTATTCCGCGAATTGTCTGTGTGTGACACTACGCCTTAGAAAGGAGTTCGCTTCCCAATCCAATATTGAATACAGTTACCAATTGCGTACTTATGCACGCAACGACAAATAATAATAATAATAATAATAATAATTTCATAAAAATAATGCGAATATCATCAATGATTAGCGTATTTCGAAGATACTACTATTAATAATATTAACAATAACGATAAATTTGTAGTGTATTGAGAAAAATAAGAAACCAGATATAATGAAGAAATAGCTTCGAAAGACATGTATTATTGTTTAGTGATTCAATATTAATAAACATCTCTGTAGATGTGTATACATAATCAGAAATTAGCGACACAGATGAACGTAATATATGTGTATGTAATATATAAGAATGTAATATATAAGAATGCAATATATAAGTAGGTATGCGTATAGAGCCTATACACTGTCAAGCTATATAAAACAATGAAGGCAATTTATTTTTATTTTTAGAAAAGTATGATAGTACAGAATGTCTAAGTATTTGTTTATTCCGAAATTATGTGTATTATATATGAAAGTGTAATTGCTTTCAACTTTCAGATATTTGGATTGAGAATACAAAGAGAGGCAACAAAAATGCAACTAAATGTGTCTATACTATAATTTGGCAGTGTTGTGCTATATTAAAATAATTGGAATTGCCCTTACTAGTTTGATTTTTGTGATTATTAAACAGGAGGCGTGTTTCAGAGGCAATCTAGACTACTGAGTTTGTTCATTCACAAACATTACAACAAATCAATTAGACTATGTTAGATTTATCACAAGTAACGACAATAAGTGTATTTTAATTTCTGGACCTGGAGAAACCTAGTTTCCTTCACGTAGCCCGATGGACAGATGGTGTGAAACTTCCGTCGTTTCGGAGTGGTCCGGGTACTATTCTCATATTAAGTAGAAGATGCGCACTTCTGTTGAATCCCAAAAAGAACGAAACACCAATCCAGTGCTTTTCTGCGTAGAGGTTTTCATTCGAGACAAGATGAATCCTTAAGAAGCATATATATATTACACACACACACACACACACACACACACACACACACACACACACACACACACACACATATATATATATATATATATATATATATATATATATAAATATATTTTTTTTTTTAATTAAATATAATTTTTTTTTTTTTTTCATTTCATTGTTGTTGAAGTGTGACCTGATGATCCGAGTCCTTCAAAAGATTTTGGTGAAATAAATTATTGTAATGGTACCTTAAAGTGGTCTGATTTTTCATTAAATATTAGCTCTGGATTCACATTGAGCTCTCAGGATTTCATCCTCCTTGGAATTACCCATTCGGTTTACCAAGTCCTACGTAACTTATATATATATATATATATATATATATATATATATATATATATATATAGTAATAATACAATTCCTTATGGGATTTCCAGGAGGATATAGATCAAGGGAGATCTCTATGGCAAAAGACACAGCAAAATTGTTATCACTTAAAGAATACCAAACGCTTAAAAACCTATGGGTAATATTTATTATTCCACAAGGGCTCTAAAAAGCAACACACAATATTCAAGATCTACAAACAAAATCAGGTGAATTTGTTTTAAGGTCTTGAAGATTAAGAGCTGCTTTTTAGAGCTCTCATGAAATTAACTATGAATATTAATGTTTGATATTATTTCATTAATTAAGGATAATATATATATATATATATATATATATATATATATATATATATATATATATATATATTAATTAAATTATATATATATATATATATATATATATATAAAATATTTAGCTTCGAATTTTTTGAAACATGGCAATTCCTGTGTAGAGAATGAACAATATTTTAAATCAGTTCATTTAAAATTAAATATATATATATATATATATATATATATATATATATATATATATAATAACAAATTTACGTGATATCTTCAAGGAAAGGAACTGCTAACATGCATTGTTCTCAGAGATTTATATCAGTCAGTAAGTAATCCAGAATCAAAAGAGCACTCCATGTTTATTTACAATAAACAAAACAAATTTTCTTTACAATTTGATACATTTAGTAATTGACCATTTTCACCTACGAATTTTAATTATAAAATTAGTACTGTCAACAATAAAAATAGGTATTATTGACCTGGACACAATGATCCGTTTTCGTTAACTTCCGTGTATTCTAGTCGAATTAAATCTTTACCACGTGACCATTATGATATATGTCAACCCATCGAACTCCTGCTACCTCCCCCTACACAGGCTCTTAGGCATATCTAATAGAATAAATTACAGACTTTATTCCCGCTTATTTTTATCATAATTCTCTTATATTCACGAATATTTTTCTGTATATTACAATTGAATAAAATAAAAATTCACAGTAACAGGTAAGCATTTCTTGCCTTATTCAATGATAATGTACGGAAAAATATTCGCGAATATGAAAGGATTAAGATAAATATGAAAAAGATATAATCTCTATAATTTATTCAATCAGACACACACACACACAAATATAAACACACACACACACACACACACACACACACACACACACACACACACACATATATATATATATATATATATATATATATATATATATATATATATATATATATATATATAAGATTTCAACCTGCACGAAAGACTGTTTTTTGCGGTGGAAGAAAACTGTTTTCTTAATATATAGGAAAATATATATATATATATTATATATATATATATATATATATATTCGAGCCATTTGTAAAACTTCCGAAATTTGATTGGGAATAATCTCATGTTTAAGTTATAAACATATCTTTTTTTTATGTATCTTTAAAGTTTAAAATAATCAGCAGTACACCGGGTGACATCAACGTAATATAGACATGATTTTACCGCACGTTCATTTGACCAGATTTTGGATCAGTAAAAATGCAATTTTTATCAACGAGGTTGATATAAGTTTGACTTATCTCTGCCAAGAATCGCATGAGATTACCAGAAATATTGATATATGAAATAGGCCTGAATGTGTGTATCCCCAAATAATGCAAAAGCTCTACTAGCGACGATTTACAAGAATATTATACACGTGAACTTGAGTTTTACATTTTATATGATTCAGATTTATAACAGTAATCGATGTTAATGTTGTGCCTTCTTTATAATGAATCGAACTGTGTAAAGTTTAGTTTTATAACAGAGACAAACCTAAGTCCTGATTCTGTAATAAAAACACTTTAATTATGAATTGCATATCATTACTAATGTTAAATTTATGAATGAATGTGTTTAAATATTTGTAATCTTACATACACCAAAATACATGCGTATATTTTTTGTATCTATGTGACTATCTATTTATTATTGACTATGAATGATTGCCTATGTAATTGCCTAAACAAAGAAGCTCTCACAAAAGCTGAAAGAACGTTATTCAACCACCCATTCACTTAGAAGTAAATAGTCTTCGCTATTCAAGAATTTATATGTTTAGGATTTGAATTATGAACACAATGACAATGTTTTAGAAAGATTTTATCTAAATTTTGCAATAATAAATATAATAATTAAATTTACTTCATAAATCTTTGTTAAATGTTTCGTTTTCACTAATATTCAATGAGCGTCGCAAAGCGTGACAATCTCATTTGCTGAAGACATATATTCAGTGAGAAATAGTTTTTATTCATTGACATCTTTCACTGCTTTTCCGTAATTTCGTTTGACAAATCTATTAGAGAATTCCTTTCAGAATAAATCAACGTTGCATTCACGTAAGATTGCCCAATCTCATAACCCATCTTTCATTCAATTAATGCAGACTACCATCAGAAAATCCTATTCAAAAGCGATTGCACTCATTGTAGATGATACGAGCTAAAACATACGGTTGTAAAACTGAGAATTTAAAAGAAGACTGGAGAAAATAAATTAAAGCAGATGCCGAATTAAGGGTATGTTCAACTAATCAAATCAAATAATTCCAAAAATTCGAGTTTGTAATAAATAAAATATGAGGGTAAATAACTAATGACGGTCAGAAAAAAATCACTTTTTCGATATGTGCAAATATTCGATTTTTTTTGGGGGAAGGGAAAAAAACCATTTTTTCCGGGGGGAAAAAAAATTTTTTTTTAAAAAATTTTCCCTTTTTTTGGGGGGTGATTTTTTTTTTTTAAAAAAAAAAAAAAAAAAAAACCCCTTTTTTTTTTTTTTTTTTTTTTTAAATTTTTAAAAAAACCCCGGGGTTTTTTTTTTAAAAACGGGTTTTTATTTTTCGGGGTTTTTTTTTCCCTTTTTTTTTAAAAATTTTTAAAAAAAAAAAAGGGGGGGGGGTTTTTATTTTTTTTAAAAAAATTTTTTTTTTTGGGGTTTTTTTTTTTTAAAAAATGTGGAATTTTTTTTTTTTTTTCCCCCCCTTTTTTTTAAAAAAAATTTTTTTTCCCTTGGCTTTTCAAAATTTTTAAAAAAAAATTTTTTTTTAAAAACCTTAAAAAAAAAAGGGGTTTTTTTTTTTCCTTTTTTTCATTTTTTTTCCTTTTTAAAAAATTTTTGGGGGGGGGGGGTTTTTTTTTTTTTTTAAAATTTTTTTTTTTAACAAAAATTAAAAATAAACCCTTTTGGTTTTTTTAATTTTAAATTTAAAGGGGGGGCCCCGGGGGAAAAAAACCCCCCTTTTAAAAAAAAAACCCCCAATTTTTTTTTTTTAAAAAAATTTGAAACCCTTTGGGGGGTTTTGTTTTAAAAGGGGCCCCCCCCCCTTTTTTAAAAATTTTGGGGGGTTTTTTTTTGGGGGGGGTTTTTCCCTTTTTTTTTTAAAAAAATTTTTCCCTTGTTTTTAAAAACAAAAAAATTTTTATTTTTTTTAAAAAAATTTTTTGGGGGGCCCAAAAAAAACCCCCTAACCCTTTTTTTTTTTGGTTTTTTTTGGGGGGGGTTTTGGGTTTTTTTTTTTTAACTTTTTTTTTTGGGGGGGCCGGGGGAATTTTTTGCCAGGGGGGAATTTTTCCCCCCTTTTTTAAAATTTTTTTAAAAAACCCCCCCCTTTTTTAAAACCCTTCTGTTTTGGGAAAAAAAAAAAAAAACCCCAAAAAAATTTTTTTGGGGGGTTTCCCTCCGGATTTTTTTTTTTAACCCCCAAATTTCCCCGGGAAAACCTTTTTTTTTTAAAAAAAACCCTTGAAAAAAAAAGGGGGGAAAAAGGGGGGTGGGGGGAAAAAAAAAAGGGGAAAAAACCCCCAAAAAAAAGGGTTTTTTTTTTTTGGGAAATTAAAAAACCCCCCTTTTTTGGGGGTTTTTTGGGTCCAAAAATTTTAAAAAAAAAAGGGGGGAAAAAAAAAAGGGGGTTTTTTTTGGGGGGGTTTTTTTTTTCCCCTTTTAAAAAAAGGGGAAAAAAAAAGGGTTTTTTATTTTAAAACAAAAAATTTTTCCCCTTTTTTTTAAACCCAAAATTGGGGGGGGGGTTTTCCAAAAAGGGGGCTTTTTTTAAAACTTTTTTTAAAAAGGGGTTTCCCAAAATTCCTTTTTTTAAATTTTTTTTCCCCCCAAAGGGTTTTTTTTTAAAAAAAAAAAAAAAGGGGGGGGAATTTTTGGGGGGAAATTTTTTGATTTTTTTTTAAAAAAAAACCCCAAAAAACAAAAACCCCAAAAAAAATTTTTTTTTTAAATTTTAAAAAAAAAAGGGGGGGGTTTTCCGGGGGTTTTTCCCCAAAAAAATTTTTGGGGCCCCGGGGGGTGTTAAAAAGGGGGGGGGGAAAAAAAAAATTTTTTTTTTAAAAATTTTTAAAAGGGCCCAAAAAATTTTTGGAATTAAAAAAATTTTTTTTTTAAAAAAAGGCAAAAAATTTAAAATTTTTTAAAAAAAAAAAATTTTTTTTTTAAAAAGGGTTTTAAAAAAAAATTTTTGAAAAAAAAAGGGGCCCCCCCAAAAAAGGGGGTTTTTTTAAAAAAAAGGGGGAAAGAAAAAAAAGGGTTTTTTTTTTTAAATCCAAAACCCCCCTTTTTTTTTTGGGGGAAAAAAAAAAAAAAAAAGGGGGGGGGTTTTTTGGGTTTTAAAAAAAAAATTTTTTCCCCCCAAAAAAAAAACCCTTTTTTTTTTTTGGGAAAAAAAATTTTGGGGTTGGAAAAAAGGGGGCCAAAAATTTTTTTAAAAATTTTTTTTTTTTAAAAAAACCCAAAAAAAAAAAAAATTTTTAAAAAGGGGGGGAAAAAATTTCCGAAAGGGGGGGGGAAAAAAAAAACCCGGCCCTAAAAAAAATTTTTTAAAAAGGGGGGCCCTTTTAAAAAAAAAAGGGAAAAAAAGGGGAAAAAAAATTTTTTTAAAAAATTTTTTGGGGTTTTTAAACCAAAAAAAAAAAGGGGAAAAAAAATTTTTTTTAAAAAAAAAAACCCAAAAATTTAAAATTTTTTAAAAAAATAGGGGGGTTTTAAGGAAAAAAAAATTTTTTGGGCCCCCCCTTTTTTAAAAAGAAAAAAAAAAAATTTTTTTCCCAAAAAAAAATTTTTTTAAAAAAATTGGGGGAAAAAAATTTTTTAAAAATTTTTTTTTTTGGGGGGGTTTTTTTTTTTTTTTTTTTCCACCAAAGGATATATATATATATATAATTAAATAAATTATAGTAGTAAATGACAAAATATAGGGATAGTACAAAACAACAGATATATATATATATATATATATATATATATATACCTCGTGTATAGCCAACAAACCTACCTACGTTTCACCTAAACGGATCGTCAGGGAAAATAAGGCTATAAGTAAGTTAGTAATGTACATAGTTCCTCATCTCAGAAAATTCGAGGGTTTTTCGAAACGAGTCTAGTTATCGATATATATATATTGGACTATTGTCGCCATATTTATTACAACGTTTCAGCCGTTGTACGCTCCGGCCTTTTTCAAACGGTTGGAACTGAACCCTTTATTTCGCTCATTGGTGTAGACTGTTCTAGTTCCAAGTACCATGTTTAATGGATGTTAGTTATCAGTTATCTCCTGTTAATTTCCCTGTGAAAGTTCTCCACTGCCTTAACCGGGTATTGAACTCACACTCTTTTGGTCCTGTCACTGGAACTAAAACAACGCCTTTATCCACTGTGCCATGTTTCCTTGTGGAACTAGAACAGGCTACCCCAGTGAGCGAAATAAAGTGTTTAGTACGACATTCCAACCACCTGAAGAAGGCCGGATCGTTACAACGGCTGACAGGTTGCAAACAAATATGGCGACACAAATGGGGACAATAGTCTGAATGGTTGTAAACAATGTATATAGTACCTCATCTCAAAAATATATATATATATATATATATATATATATATATATATATATATATATATATATATTATACAAAAGTACATTAGATGCATAGATTTATTGATTGATTCTTTTCTACGATTTAGCAACAGCTTTCATGTTATTTAAAGCAAGTAAATGGATTTATATTGTAAAACCTCATATTAGATAAATAATAGGTTAATAATACAAATTCACTTACTCGATAACCCATAGGTGGGAGGAAAAGAGGTAGATTCATAATTCTCCTTAGAATGTTTTGAGTAAGTGAATAGAAGGAAAACATCGGGAATTGTAAGTCGGCTCGCCGAAGAAAAATTCTGAGCCATTATGCATTACATCATCTGCAGTTCCAAGTTTACATCAACTGGAACTCCCAAGCAGTCATTCGTTTAGGTATTGACCAGGTTCGACGTTTCATAACTTCGGTAATCGTACAGA
Organism: Acanthosepion pharaonis; assembly: GCA_903632075.3. Taxonomy (NCBI): domain Eukaryota; kingdom Metazoa; phylum Mollusca; class Cephalopoda; order Sepiida; family Sepiidae; genus Acanthosepion; species Acanthosepion pharaonis. The sequence goes on along the minus strand of CAHIKZ030000119.1, from coordinate 1,487,022 downwards.
AACCGGTGTTTCAATATAATACGGCCGGAAGCCGAAATTCTTCGAATGAACGAAATGAACATAGTCTGACGTTTGTGAGAATGAATGATATTCCCAAAAGTTGATAACTTTGGAGATCGTGGGAACTAGCTTTAAGGGCAATTCATTTTCATTATACAATTACTGGCACTCTGAGTCGTAGATCGATACTTGAATTTACGAGAATGGAATAAGACCTTAGCATGACAATTATTAGCCGATTGTAACATTCCTACCTGTGAAGGTCTCTGCGATAAGGCTCAGTGTGGTAAAAGTTTTCCCTTCAACTGGGTTGTATACCACGGATACGCCCACATAGTACTTTTATTAAATTAATTGCGTTGTATTATAGGTTTTCCAGAGAATGGAAGGTCATTTCGCTGAATTGCAGTGCATGTTTAATATCATGAGTCGTTGACGCTTTTCATGGGTAAATTGTCAAATGAGAATTCTTCTCCTACACTCAGAGTTATATCTATCTATCTATCTATCTATCTATCTATCTATCTATCTATCTATCTATCTATCTGTCGCATATATAGTTGCTAATATCTCGTTATTTCGTTTATATTCACATTTATTTACCTCTCTTATATATATATATATATATATATATATATATATATGGTTCTCCCCGTCGGTTTCGACATATCAGGATCTGCCAGCTTATTTATTCTGTTATGAAAGTTTATGCGATAAGCTTAAGTGGCATTTAAGACCCGCTAGTGATTTACAAAGGAGGCCACATATGGAGCAGGTGTGAGAATTGTGAGATGAGATCAATGTTAGATAGGCTGACCTTTTACATCATGCTCTCGCTTCTTGAAGATAATTCAGACAAGCAGATTGAAAATTGCTGAGTCCACTAAAACGCGTTGATCTCCATTCTACATGCTCCAATGGACAAGGCTGTTATGTGGTATATGGACTGTTGACAAGTTGCTTTTCAGCTTGTCTTTGTATCGCCATGGGCGTCCTACATTCCTGTAGCCCTGATCTAACTGGCTATACATTGGGATCTTGGGTATCCTGTCATCAAACATTCTCAAGACATGGCCAGTCCAGCGTAACTGACTGTATGATGAAAGTCTCGATTCCTCCAATATTAAACCTGTTAAACAGGTCTACGTTGATGTCTTATCTTGAAGCTTAACTCCACAGATTGCACGCAGACTTTATATATATATATATATATATATATATATATATATATATATATATATATATATATGTAAGTATGAGCTTCTTCCTGTGTCATTAGCTATCTACCTACATCAAATTCTGTCTATCTCGCCTGTGTTTGACGATCGATAAATAGATCGGGAGGTTTTAAGGTACGTGAAATTCCTATTAATTGCAGTTGTTCTCAGGTCCACCCTGACTCGGAATGGTAACACCTGCTAAGATGCCAGCTATAGGCAAATATTTTACCCGCCAAACTAGGATGAAAACTCTACGAATGTATAAAAATCGTGCGCAGTCTATATGATAGTTTCATTGTGAAATCTACAATCCTATCGATGGTTTCATTTTAAGTTTTTCGACAGAGCTTCAACGATTTTGAATTCAGAGTTTGACGTCTAGACAATTTGCCACCCAGTCTGGAAAGCCCAGTCTACTCTGATATTTACCCCCTATATAGGGCGGGGTAGAAACAATGGATTCATATATTCCCTAATTTTATTTGTGCGAAAGTGACTGAACGGATTCAACCGGAACTATATATAATAGAATTCTCAGAATACATATTGGACTCGAGTTAGATTGTTACATAAAAAAAAAAAAATGTTAGTGATCATTTGTCATATCAATGATAGTCGTTGCGTAAAGACATAAAGATTTAGAGTATAAACGAGAATTTAACTTGAAGTGGTTAAGATTGTAATGTTCAGGTAAGCACCCCCGCGAGAGTCTGTTGTACAAAGTGTCAGTTCTTTGGAAGAAAGGGACTGGAAATATCTTCCTATATTTGGGACATGTGGAAAATGAGGGAGATCTGTATCC
>CAHIKZ030000119.1:1430000-1480000 GCA_903632075.3 Acanthosepion pharaonis | reverse complement strand
TCAAACCGCGCGAATTTGCACAGCAGAAAGGGGGGTAAATGGGGTGTGTGTGGGAAATGTATGATACACACTCGAGTCTAATAACGTGAAACCCAAGGAGACAGTCTTTTTGCTTGCAAAGAGACGGCTCCCTGGACCGAATATACAGAGACTCAAGTGCCGGCAAATGAAATGGACAGTGCGAACTGGACAGTACAGTAAACCAATTCGGACTGAAATTCTTCGCACAATCTCTGCAATTTATCAAATGTTCAGTGATCATTGACCCGGAAGTATTAACCAACTGGCACTTACGGGCATCCGGATTAAGAACTCGCAATGGGACATGCTGCCTGATCCTAGAATCTAAACAATAGGAAGTCCTTCCTATGTAGTTGCTACCGCAACCACATTTAAAAGAATGAATCACGGAAGAAACTTGATGGAGAGAAAGAGGATCCTTACGCATAGATGAAAAGGCAGAATGAGTCGCAAAATGAATCCTTAGTTGAGCCGAAAAATAGCATAGATGGACAGCAGACAAGACCCGCCTAGCCACAAGCTCGCCTCGCGAACCAATAAAAGAAAGCTGCAAGTATATAGGACATTTCTGAGCTAAGTATTGTTTTTCCTTTCGAAAATTAATAATTTTATCATGCATGGCACTATCAAGAGTATCACTAGGATATCCATTTTTTAATAGAGTGCAGCGGATAAAATCCAATTCTTCATCCAAATATTGTTCAGTGCAGATCATCAAGGCCCTATGAGTTAAGGTCTTGATGAGATTTATTTTATGCTTTCTGGGACAAAATGAGTCCAAACACGTATACAAACCAGAAAACGTTGGTTTGCGAAACACCGAAGTAAGAAATTGAGAAGGAGTCCGATGCACAAGGACATCAAGAAAAGAGAGACAAGAATTAGACACCTTTTCGATGGTAAATTTCAAAGATGGATGAAGTTGGCTCATAACTGTGAAAAAGGAATCAGCTTCCACTTCACTATTAAAAAGACAAGATGTATCGTCCACATACCGACGGTACATAGACGCTGCATTGTCATAAGTGAGGAGGGACGACTCATAAAAGCCCACAAAAATGTTGGCCAAGCGGGACCCAATGGGGAGCCCATGGCAACCCCATCAATCTGTCTGTACATAAAATTGTTAAAGCTAAACTCCACAGACATAATAGCGAATTGCATAATCTCAACAAATATATTTTCTGGGATATCCGGAGGTGACAAACCACTTCGATCTAACATGTTTTAAAAAAAGTAATTTAAAAACAAATCATCAAGCTGGAATGAAAATATTCATTGAAATTGAGATGTGCAAAAGGGAACCCGAATACTTAATATGTGGTGACTGCTACTTTTAAAGTTTCAATGTCAACCAGTCTTTTTATATAATTTTAAAGATGTTTCTGGCAGCATCTAGAGCTGATTCATAACCATTCAGCTTGACAAAACTCCCACAATTCCTTGATTTTACCTGGGCTATTTTCACTTGAATGACGGATTTTCAAAACTTGAAATTTCTTTTTACGAACCCATTAAGTTGTGGATTGGCTTAGATGATTCAAATCATTGTCCTGCTATAAGTTCCATCCCCGACCTAAACCCAACTTTTGAGCTGAGGACAAGACATTTTCGTTCACAGTTACTTGGTATCTTGCAGAATCCATTGTTCTATCAATGCGAACTATTCTGTCTATCCAAGCTGCAGCAAAGCACCCCCAAATCATAATGCAGTCACCACCATGGCTTTGTATCAAATTCGTCTCTTCAAAAGCCGTATTAGGGTATCACCAATTATACCAACCATTGTTCCACCCCAAAAATTCTAGTTTGGTCTCATCCAATATCAAACATTTTGCCAGAATATTTGTAGCTTATTAATATGAAATTTAGCATAGTCGAGAGATACATGGTTTGAAAGTGTCTTTTTCTAGGCATTCTGCCATGAAGATTGACATTGTTCAGATGTCCCCTCCCTATAGTTGTATGCACGTTGATTCCGACATTAATTGTGAGCATTGGGAAGCACTAAGATCACGGCTGGAATTGTGTGGGCTCGCCGAATTTGACGCCTACTTGCTCATGCTGTTATTTTTCGTGGAAAAATCCATTCTTGATTTTGATGATGGCATATAAAACATGCACTCAAAATCGTTTTCATAGATTTTTATAGCCTTCTCATAAGTTCAAATATGTGATTTTTAAAGCTTCACGAAACTTTTTTTTATTTTGCCATATTTTTTAAAATTATAATGTAAATGGCGCCAATATACCAATCCCATCTGTAGATATATATACATGGCATTAACATTTTATTATGGAATTATTAGAATATATATATATATATATATATATATATATATATATATAAGTAAGTAAGCATAGAAGTCAACATTTAGAGGCGACAGTCTATTTCATATTAGACGCAATCGTCAGGCCACCTGTGTCTAGCATGAAACAGACTGTTGACTTCTAATTTCACTTTGACATTTACACACGCTCTATCTCTTATATTGAGCACTTTATCCCATAAATATAGCACATCTTAAGACTATATTTCTTCATATATATATATATATATATATATATATATATATATATATAATTATTCATTTAAAAATATGATTCCAAAACGCTACATAAGAAGTCTCATGTTTCAAAACAAGTCTGTTCCATCTTCAAGCGAAATGTTTTTTATGGAACAGAGCTTATTTTAACTCAATTTTATTTAAATAATTATATTGAAGTTTTCGGCCTTTGTTTTGAAACATGAGACTTATTATGTAGCGTTTTAAATCATATTTTAAATAAATAATTATATTTATGCTCTACTTTTGTATCGAGCACTATTTTTTAAAAAATAATAACTAAAATACTAAGGAACTTTGGATTATTTACCTAACCAGTTCCTTCCTATTTTCTATATATTTTCACACACACACACACACACACACACACATATATATATATATATTGCCGAATTAGATTTAATGTTTTTTGTTTTAATTTAATTTTTTTTATCTTGAATCTCTGCAAAATAACTTGCTGCCTTAGTTAAAAGTTTACTTCTCTCTCTCTCTCTCTCTCTCTCTCTCTATCCATCTATCTTTCTATTTATATGTGTGTGTGTGTTTGTGTGTGAGCGCGTGTGTGTCTGTCTCTGTGTATGTGTGAGTGACCGTACTGAAAATGTGTTTGTTAAAATAATATTTATTGTTTGAGGTCGTAGCGTGTAGTGGAATATCATAGAATTCTTACTTTAGTGGAAATCTCCCCGTAAAGACGAACTTGCCGGTCTTAAAATCTTTGAATTCAATCAATTTTCGATGAAATGTAATGCTTTTCTTTGAAGTTAATTTAATTTTTCTATTGATACTCTGCAATGTCGTTCTACCTTTGTTTTATATATATATATATATATATATATATATATATATATTCATTTTTTGTTTGGAAGTAAAGTTTGATGATCCGCAGTCCTTTTAAAAGGACTGTGGTGAAATAATTTATTACATGGAACCTTAAAGTGGTCTGTTTTTATTTAAATTATTTGCTCTAAATTTACATTGACCTCTCTATATTTATTCTACTTAGGTTTATCCATAAGGATTATCTAGTTTTTCATAAGCTATATATATATATATATATATATGCTGCTTTAATGTTTAATGTCAACGTCGGACTTTTATGTCCATCGTCTTTTTCATGTTGAATTGTATATGGTCTATGTTAATTATGTTTTTATGAATATGTCCTGAAGATGGTCTATTAGACCGAAACGTCCGACGTTGACATTAAACATTAAAACAGCATAATCGCATATTTGGATTTTTGTTTGTTTTTCAGTATATTTTTTCTTCATACTGTCGGATCTATATCCATATATTTGCTTATATATATATATATATATATATATATATATATATATATATATATATATATATATGTATATATATGTGTGTGTGTGTGTGTGTTAAATGTTGGGTATAGAATTTTGGTCAGAGAAAGTATCATATTATTGACAACTGTAAAACTTTTATGAAAGTATGTTTTCAAATACATATAATTATACATTTCACCGTCTTGGTTTCATCTGATTAAATTCTGTGCGTGTGTATTTGTATGTTTTTAAAAAAAATTACACAAATATTGTTTTTAACATACTATCGATATGGAGAACGGATGTATAAAAAAGCATTCTTTTTTAATTTTCACCCAATCTGAGGGATTACAATACAACGTGGTAACTTAATGCAAAGAACATAAAAATATCAACGACTTTTTTTTTAAAGTCTCTCATTTCTTTCTTTTTAATCACGAGCAATGACAGCGTAGAAAACAGAATCATATATAATTATTTTAAACATACACAAATACACACACGTGTAACTCATTTTTCTCTCTGATCTGATGAGGCGTAAAGGGCAGAATGAAAAAATCCGATAAAATTTCGAAGTATACATTCATGAACGTTTTCCTGTTCCAGTGTAACCCGGATATAAGAGACCCGGATATGAGAGAAACCCGGATATAAGAGAGAATTTCTCTGGTCCCAAATTAGAGCCTGTGTTAATGTATATAAAATAGACCAAACCCGGATATAAGATCAACCCGGATATAAGAGACATCGTCTCCGGTCCCGACAATTCTCTTACATCCGGGTTACACTGTATAATATAGACACAAACACGCAGATACAAAGACACGCACACACACATAAAAACACACACATATGATAAGATAAAAACAAGTAGGAACAAATCTATATTCCAACATGTTTCAATTTATAAAGCGTTCGTCAGAGATCACGGTAGAAATGAGAAAAAAATGATGAAAGCAAAGAGACGCAGATTTAATGGTATGTTGTGTTTGGCTATTATTGTTTAGATACGTGTCACGTGTAATGAAGAACCAGATATCTGTTTATCGAATAAAATGTCTACAGTGCAATAACAAGTACATTGGGGAGCCTTCACGTGATTTAAAGACCCGCATCCAGAAAAGAGAATTGCGTTTAGATAAACATTCAAATACGCTCGTATTACACATAGGACATAACCTCAATTTCACCGATGCCAACCTTATCAAAAAGGAACATAACTCTTTAAACCGAAAACTATATGAAAATATATTTATAGCAATATTATCAGCTATTAACACACGTTTAAAAACTACATTACATCATCATTTTTCTACAGATACGTTATTCATGAATATGGCTTATCTCTTTCGAATACCTAAAAATCAATATATATATATATATATATATATATATATATATATATATATATATATATATATATATATATAATACCTAGGCCAGACAAACCTACCTAGGTTTGTCTGGCTCCTAAATGTATCTAGGTCTGTTCTACAGTTGTATTGAGCTCTTTTTGCTAGTTGTTTACTCGTATCAGGTTTTTTTCTTGGGCTTCAGACCTGCATCTGTGCGATTTTTTGTCGGAAGAAGTTCATGTTTATAGCTCTTTCTTTTTTTAAAACCTTTTTTTGCCTCGAAATTTATTTGATTAACAAATCAAAAATTCGAGGTTTTTTCGAAACGAGTCTAGTTATCTATATTTATATATATATATATATATATATATATATATATATATATATATATACAAAAATACTTTTAATGAAAATTGTTCAAAATATCCTGCAGCATCTCTCTAACCTTTACACGCTTTAACATTGAGAATTTTTTCTTACACTTATTTTAATATTATCTGTTGCTTCATTACACGTGACACATATACATTCAAAACATCCTAATTTATCATACTAACTTTTGCACACTTTAGCGTCAAAAACGTTTGCCACACATATTTAAATATTATCATTTTGGCGGATTCCTATCCATACTCTCTCTCTCTCTCTCTCTCTCTCTCTCAATATATATATATATATATATATATATATATTTTATAATTATTAGTTAGTATAAATTATTTTTAATATTACACGTATTTAAAGATCTAAATAGCTATTATAGCATGATTTCTTTGTCAAGCTTTTGAATCTTTCTATACTTCGTTTTTGATTGGTTATTCTAGCTTTTGTAACAATGTTTTCTCCCTAGTGTAGGATCGTTTATTAATCTGAAACTTTTAAAACCATTTATTTTATTTTCAACATCATCACTTGATAAGACACAGAGTGTGTTGAAACAAAATGGCTATTTTGTAGTGATTTTATAACATACTTATGTTATAATTTTTTTTTAAAAAAAATAATATATATATATATATATATATATATATATATATATATATTAAAGAATATTAAACACTTAAAATCCTATAGGTAACAATTTTTATTTCATGAAATCTCTAAAAATCAGCTCTGTATCTTCTAGACCTTTGTAGATATTGAGGTTCGGGAGCTGGCTTTTTAGAGCTCACATGAAACAAGATTATTACCTATGGGATTTTAAGTGTTTGATATTTTTTAATTAATAATGTTCCCCATTTGTCCCATCATGACTAAGGAGAAAGTGACATTGTTCGTTTCCGAGTGGTTGCCTGCTATTTAAAAATCAGCAGTGGCAGTTGATTGTATGTTCGTTTAAGTGTGCTTTGGTGGTCATTTGCTATATTATCGCCTGTCGGAATAGGTATTTTCCGGAAGGGTCACGTGAGCGAGCAAGTATGATATTGAGAGTCCCGAAACTTTTCATATACTCCAAGTCAGTAACATCACTTATGACGTTATCCTGCGCACCTTTGTATCATAACAAATTTCATTCGAATTACGCAGTGAGATCTGGAAATAGACATGGGAGAAAAAATGTCGGTGACAGCTGGAGAGACAGTAGACCGCTGGAAAACGTCCCCCAGGAACATGTTGGACTGGCATTTCAACATGTTTATTTCTTCAGAAATAATCCTAAATTTGCTACGACTACACATAACAATACCACCACCCACAGGAAATCTCGAGAGGTGGGTGATAAAATTTCAGCTAGGACGGACATCACGATACCGACATCTATAATCGATATAATTGCATCGGTTTTTATGACTGCGGAAATGAATGGAAGAATATTGGCGGTATTAGTATGCAACAGGTCAGGATGAAATGTATGGATAAGGTAGGTTTATCGCAACGCACAGGTTTATCGCCTGGTGAGACGAAGGAGGTGCACTGTCGTCACACCATGGAAAGCAACGAAGGACTGCTAAGTAATCCAACCGCAGGGCCCAAAGAGAGGAAAAATTATGCTCCACAAAAAAAAAAGGTAAGCAGGCAATGGAGATGAAGGCTAACTGGTAGAACTTTGGAATTTTAAAGAACAGGTACACTGCTTACCATAATCCATAAGCTGATCTGAGCAATTGGAAAATGGCTGCGGATGAAACTTTTAATGCCATAAATTAAAAACTGGAGCAGGAAATGGCTTGTAAATTTTAATGCCTCCAAAATTAAAATACTCTCATTTAATCACCATAGAGAATCTTTCCTGCCTGCCATCAACATCGCTGATTTTCGAATACCAGAAAGCGTCTCGCTAAGCCTTCTTGGCCTCATGTTTTTAAATGACTTGAATTGGAACAACTACATTGAATCAATAGCTGTATCTACTTCAATGAATGTTGGTACATTGCGTCGTCATATTTACAAATCTACCTTTCATCCGTGCATTGAATGCTGCTGCTATATTTAACCTGGTGCTCGTGCTATTCATCTCGAGGTACTTGACAAAAGCCGAAGAAGGATCTGCAATTTAATCGATTCTGAATTGGCATCTCGAATTTAGTCACTTTCTCCCTGTAATGTGGCATCTCCGCGTCTTTTCTACTAATATTTTCATGGTAACTGCTCTGACGATCTTTTTTTCCTGGTGCCCCGACTACATGAATTTAATCGTGCTACTACATTGTTAGATAGGTCCCACTGTTTTACTGTTGAAATAGTTAAATGTAACGGCCACTTCTAACTCAAAAAAGTTTCTTTTCTCACACTTCCCGGCAATGGAACTCCCTTCCCTTTTCGTGCTTCCCTGAAAAAATCATTCTTCAAAAAATTAAATGCAACGGCAATCGCCATCTTCTGTTGTCATGAACCCCGTTTATTATTTATCCATTCCTCAATCCCTGCTATACCCAGTCTTTTCTCTTACTTGCACACTCTGTAAACACCTGCGTATTTTCACACTCTGTAACCGCCTTGCTTGATGAAATGATTAAAACAATGACGTGATCCTAATAAGAAATATCGTGCCTCATTGATTTGGTATTTCAACGTAATTCCGTTGAGATGAGTGTATCAGTAACACATAGTTTACGTGACACATTGTTGAGTCCTTTATATTCGCAAACTTTAATACGTGAATGAGACTGAAATCAAAACCTACCCACATTTCTCACCCACACAAGACAGACATGCTTACGGAGGTGTGGAGGCCTCACACTTATACACTCACCCACAAGAATATACACACTTACACACATCATACTCACTCACTCCCTAATGAGCCAAATGATAACACACACTCACAGCAATACACACGCTTACACATATCATACACACTCCTCCCTAAGAACCAAATAACACACACACAAACACTAAACAGAGACATCCCCTCACCAGGTCCAATAAAACTGTCAAACTGACCAGAGAATTCAGAGAAGCATGTATCTATCCAGCTCTTATCTCAAATAACAACTTAAAAGAGACTGTTTGACCAACACAAGGAATGTTAAAAGATTCATGTTAAAAATATAAAAAAAAAAAAAAAAAAAAAATGAAAACTACAGACAAAAGTTCATTTTCTCCAGCAAAAGACATTCATTTCTGTAGTTTAGTGCTACCAGCAAGCAGAAATATTTCTCCTCCCGATGATGGCCATTTCGGTCGAAACTAGTCGAGGGATCTAAATGGAATAATAATAAAAAAAACGAAAGAATATTAATCTACAACCCAGTGTGTCTAAAGATTTTAATTTTTTTATTTTCTTATTGTTCAATATATATATATATATATATATATATATGGTAAAATATAGACTTAATGTATGCTACATTTATGGAGTAAAATGCTCAATATTAGAGGTGACGTGTATATAAAAATGTATATTGAATTATCAAACAGTGTCGTTTTTGCTCTGTTATTTATATATACAATCCAGTGATACATTTTGTATAGTCTGCTGTATTGTTCTAACGTATAATTCTAAATATAATGACGAATAATTCTAAATATAAACGTTGCCACTTACCAAAATATGGTAAGTGCTAACGTTTATATTTTAAATTATTCTAGCGGTCATTGGGTGAAAATAATTGTGTATCCGGATGCAGAATCTTTTTACTATTTTCGTGCTGTTTATTGAGAGTTTAATTTAAATTTCATAGGTTGTTATCACGTTTACATGTGTTTATGTGTGCTTTCGTTGTGTGTTAATTTATTTATTATTTACTAATTTATTTACTTATTTATTGATTTAGAACATTTTATTTTACTGGTTTTTTTATTTATTTCTTTTGTTACTTACTTATACAATTTACCTATTTATTTTTATTTTTAATTTTGTTCGTTTTTATTTTTTGATTTTTATGTAACGTATGAAAAATATTTTGCGTTGATCTCCTCCGGTCAGAGGTTATAATTCTGGGATTTTAATTTAAATAATTTGCGAAAGCAAACCTAACCTGCCTTCTTGCTTTTGAATTTTGCTATTGTTTGCTATGCATGACTGCTGTCACTAAAAATGTTCTTGCATTGCTATCGTTGCTATTGCAGTTGGTGAAGGTTTTTTTATCATTTTTCTTTCTTTCATAGGTAGGATTATTAACATAACGTATCTTTTCTATGTTATTTCTACTAATGATGTCCTGAGAGCCTATTGTAAGCAGTAATTTTTCAGTTCTTTTCTTTTCTTAGATGAATTTTAAAAAAGACTGCTCTACCGACTGTCATAGCCCTATAGATATTGAATATGGAATATATATATTCTTCAACTATCTCATTGCAGTAATTTAATACATTAAAATCTGAAAAAAATTAGAATGTTATTAAAAAAAGCAAGTCATTCTACGATGCGAAAGAAAAGTGATTGTTATGAAGAGTGTATTTTCTGTCTTGAATTTTAACATGGCGTTCGAGTAGTTCCTGTTTTGCTATCGTTGCTGTTGTTGCTGGTGAAGATTTTTGTCATTTTTCTTTCTTTCCTTGGTAGCATTATTAACATACCGTATCCTTTCTATGTTAGTTCTACTAATGATGTCCTGAGAGCCTTTTTTAGTTCTTTTTTTTTCGAATAAGAAGCGATAGATGAATAGAACATTTAAAAAAAAAGACTGCTCTACCGATTGAATAGCACTATAGTTATCTAAAAACACAAATGCACATCTACATGCTACATGCAACATGATGTTAGACTTGGGACAAAATCCAATATATATGTTCACACGCAAACACGACTTTCTTCTATCGTGTATAAGTTTTAAATGTGATATAACGATTACATTTGCCCGATTTTTCCAGTACATATCCATTCAAATCGACATCGATTTCATATTTTTCTCTCATTCTATTTTCTATGACTGAACGCGGAGACATGCAATATGTTCATTCTTCAACGATCTCATTCGAGTAATTTAATACATTCCAATCTGAAAAACTAGAATGTTATTAAAATAAAGCAAGTAATTCCACGATGCGAAAGAAAAGTGATTGTTAAGAAGAGTGTGTTTTCTGTTTTGAATTTTAACATGGCATCCGAGTGAATTTCCTTTCTGAAATTTATCATTTTAATGTTTTATTTCGTTTATGTCTGGTTGGAAGGAAATTTATATTGGTCTCTAAATAATTTTAATGTTCGAAAAACTACGGGAACTTTCATTCCAACAAGATACATGGGAATAGTCTTACAAATCTGTAATACAGCGTGCGATGGATAAAATGATACCTAAATTACGTAAAAGGAAAATAACACTAATATATAATTTTAACAGATATTTTTAACAAAATTACACAAACATATCTTGCAATACTAAACAATAAATTCAATCAGATCACTATTGACTTCAACAACGGCCTCCAGACGACAGTGGTATCTGCATTAGACTCATTCAACACTTTCCGAATACGTTGCACTGTCCTAAGATTGACACCAAAACATTCTGAAATGTTGATATTGGAGATTCCGGCACAAATGCCAACTAGTACATATCATATTGGTTAGCATATTGCTGCTTCTTTAAATGTTTTGAAAGCTTCATTTCTCTATAATGATTTTGTTGTTTATATCACATGGTTTACTTGCAAGAAATTTTATTTACTTCGTCTAAACTTCAGTTGTCAGCTTCACCTTGAATCATTGACAAGAAAAAAAATCTCCAACGTGAATCCATGCTTATCATTTTGACAGATTCATAAATTGAGAAGTGTGTCTCTATAAGTTACATAATTCTGTTTTACATTTTCGTATATTTTTACATGTATATGAATAAATATTCAGAAATGTTCCTTATATTATCCAATGATCAATATGATGGCCAATTTAATTACACGCTGATATGAGATATATTTCTCGTGTAATCGAAGACGATATTTGGGAATGAAGTTCATAAAATGTGAATGCTACTAATGCGACATAATACGAAAACATGAAAGTCTGACAAATCTATCTATCTATCTATCTATCTATCTATCTATCTATCTATCTGTATATATATATATATAGTTAAATTCCCAGGTCAGTTCTGTGGACATGTCAAATTAGAAAATAAATCCTATTTTTTTACCGACGAGTTTCGTCTTCCGGCTTTTAAATGATGATAATATACTTAATTTCGCAGATAAAAAATAAATCACAATTTTTAGTATAAAGAAAATTTACATTAACCAGAAAGAGGATTATCCAGAAGTATCTCTCTTTTGTAAATTTTGATTTTGTAATGAAAGCATAATTAAAAAAAACAAAAACATTTCGGTTTCATTTTTGCCTTGAAAATCGGAAGACGAAACACGTCGACAAGAAACTAAGATTTTTTTTCAAAATTTCATCGTATACTATATTGTTGTGGTACGATCCACCTAATTTACATAGTGGAGTACCGACCGATATAAATATGAGTTGGTACCGGAAGACGAGAAGAAGGAAGAAGAGATCGAATCGAGAGACTCTGCCCGACTGCGATTAAGTCACCCATTCTGCAGGAACCGTCTTCCCAAGAATATACCAAAAATAACTGTAAATATTGTGTACCTTTTCCTTGTTTCAATACATTTTGTTTACGTACATTTTGTGTTGTATTATTATTATTCCATGCTTATCCAAGCTTCAACATATATATATATATATATATATATATATATATATATATATATATATATATATATAAGAAAATTTCTGTCTGCCACACTTTACTCCAAGACACCATATTCAAAAATACCATATCATTTTGGAATCAGGCCGACTCCGTGAGCCAATTAAAAAAATCTGGGAATCATTTTTAATCATGCATCGTGCTTCCTAAATATTTGAATCAGAAGAATTTTATAGAAATCTATGGGTTGAAATTAATTAATTAATAGTTATCGGAGTGATATCAATTAATCAGATCTCTCCATAATTGGTTACAATTCGATAATAAATAAACTGAATAACACTTAATGTAACGGAATTCGAATGTTTATGTTAACATGCGCTTTGTAGAAATGTTTGAGCTTTGGTGTGGTTTTCATCATTATTAAATGAATATATACTTGATCTCTTACTGTTTAAATGTTTGCTGACTAGTTATCATCACAAGTGAAGCCTTTTCGAATTCACGTACCAAAAATTATTGGTTAAATTATAGTGACCTATAAATTTTTCTATAAACAAAAAAATGAAAAAGGATGCAAAAATAGAAAATAGAAAGTTGACAGCAGAAACTATGGCAGCCAAACTTAATCTTCAATGTCATGCTATGAATATTACTGTCACATCAGGACTAGTGATTTTCCCAACATCCATACTTTTGTGAATAATCAAGAATGAATTCAGTTCTTTTTAACTCCGATCAGCATGACTCACCTCCAGGCGAATTAATCATTACGCCTTCTCGGACTGACGTTTTCCGCTGACATGAAGTGGAAAGATGATATTGAAACATTTACTTGCTCTGCTGTTCGGAAAGTTGGTTCCATGTGTCGTGCTAGGCAGTTTCCCCGCCTCCAGAATCTATCTTGCATGACTATAAGCCTGATATTCTTCCTTTGAATATTCCAACCATGTCTGGTCTGTTGTTCCTACTTTATGTTTAGAGATTCTTCACAAAATCCAAAGAAGTATCTGCATTGTTTTCGATCCTGACCTGGTATCTCGGCGTCAGTCACTTTCCTATCGCTCTAACGTAACTTCCCTATGACTGTTCTATAAATATTTTCATGGTAACTGTTTTGATTGACTCTTCTCTTGAGTACCTGGACATTACGAATGTATGTGTAGAACTTGATTAGTAGCAACGTCTGATCATTTTACAGATAGAATTACGATGTGTAGCCATAAGTACTATACTACAAGTTTCTTCACTTATGCTTCTCGCTTGTGAAAATCTTTTTCCGGCTTTTTGCTTTCTAGTTATCTTTGACAATCACAAATTTAAATGCAATGTCAATCGTTATCTTCTCTATCCTTAAAACTGTTTTTTATTATCTCTCCTTAATATTTTTTTTTTATTTCTCAGTGTTTCTTATCTTTGAGTTTTGTATTGCGTTATCATCTCGCTTGTGGTAAAATGATAAAAACACATTGGGAAAAATACATTAGATTAGTTCATCACCATGAACGATGGCATATCCTGCTAGGATGGAAAGAAAAAGCCGCTTCAATGTTGATGCTATGCTGGCGAATAAATATTTGTAGATTTATGCAAATATATATTTTAAATCGCTTAAAAACCTACGAATTTTTCTTATGTCACAATATATTTCAATGACAATATTTTTTTCATTAAGTGTAGTATCAGAACCTATGTGATTCTATCTCAACCGATGATTTTCTATTATCTCTGCATTGCCATGAATTTTTGGTAAATTTATGGTAATGATCTCTCGTTGTATTCGCTATGTTTTCGGAGTCAGAGTAATCCTTCGAACAGCCTGCCTAACAAGCATGGCTAGAGTTTCCCGTTTATTGTTCTATTTAATGTATAAATGTGAGAAACAGAGTTTTATTTATGCCTTTCCCATATGCAATTGCCCGAACCTTAATGCAACAGACAAGGGCTGGACTTGAATTCAGATATTTCCATTTTATGAGTCAGTAAATGTCACGTTATCCGGAAATTATTTCAGTTTTCTCCTAACTGTTCATTTGTGTGAAGCAAGCTAATCTTGTTTATTAGTAACACTAAACTGTGAGTTCCTCACTTGACCATCCGTTCTTGTGACTTTGTGCAAAAATCAGTTAATCTTATTAAGTAATAATGACAGGATAGTTTCTATATATGACTGTGGATGCTCTTTACACAAAGAAATGTTCTTCACGAACTAATTCTTAAAACAAAAGTGACCAACCTCATAACAATATTTGTTGTACACTATCTTCCGACGTTTAGATTTCTCCTCTAACGGGAAGTCAGCAAGGCTAAAGATAATATTAGTGAATACATATAATATATGATACTGACAACAATGCCTCTACTTCTAACAATTTTTATGTATTCGTTGTTAGTCAGAACAAAAACTGGTATTGGTCCCACGACTGCTTTCGTTTTTGACGAGTTCCACAGACGAGAAGAGACTTAGCATTATTAGACTAAAAAAAGAACAAAGATCGAAAATCACAGAGCGAAAAAATGTGCTACACGGACGTTACTATCTACGGATCAAGGAAGCTGACCTTAGCTTAGTTAAACACACGGTAGTACATTAACGAGACAAAAACAAGTAGTTTTTTTTATTAATTTTCCTCCAACACTGAAAACTTTGCTTCTGAATCATTTTATAAAAAGACTTCATTATTTGTGCATCACGCATCTGACACATCTAAATCCAGTTCTACTAATGATATGTTTCGTGTCCAGGAAATCAAAAATCCGAGCATTGTATCTTTGCCAATAATAAACCAAGTTACATATTTACGTTTCCCAAACACATTTATCGATCTTTTCTTGGAGATAATTTTTCCTCGGTGTAGCATTGTCCTAACGACTAGACATCTCATGTGATTGATATATTGGCATAAGCGTATAAAGAATAATGTAGTACATTGCAAATATTAACAATAATGAAGTGAGTAATTCTAACTTTCTCTCTGATTTGTTCTATGTTTTATTCAAGTATGAATCAAGACGATATAGTTCGAGGTCAATTGATAACATCTCTTCGTGCTGTACTGTATAGAAATGTAATCTATTGCCTTACGGTACAAATGTATAAAATAGACACAGAAACTCAAACTCTAATACTAATACTTGAACAGAAGCCTGGATAATACATCTATTTTAACCAAGTAATATTTTTACATCAATAATATGTGCAGTGCAATCATATTTTTTTAAAAAGTAACGTGACTTAGTCGAATGTCCAGATAAAACAGTTCCATTATAAGTCATTGTAAAAAAAAAAAAAAAAAAAAAAAAAAAAAATAATACCATGTCTTGGATGTGTGCGTAAAATAAGCGGTTATTGAGGCGGGCAGAAGGATATGTGTCCCAATTTACAACTCCAGCGTAAAGCTTTCGCAGTTGAACCAATCACCTTGTCAAGACAGGAATCCAGCATCTCGCTCCCCAGCTCTGTGTTAATAGCAGAACAGACTAAAGACCGTACTTTTTATTGTCAAACTGTGTAGCAGAAAAACGATTCTGAATTAAATTATTGTTGGGCGTTGGGGCTGGTAAATCTATCCAGTAAAAAACTTCTTGCACTGTAAACTAAAGCAGTAACAATTAGAGTGAAGCCTCTGAAGTTTTATACAGCCGAAGGGAGTCTACAGATTATTGGACTATGAAACGTGCGTGCTATTATTTATTCGTTTCAGGCTCACTGCCATATGACGTTAAAGCAACCTTGTTCCTAGTCAGTAACTATATGGATGACTGCTTGGAATACCAGATGAAGTAAGCTTGGATGTGCGGTTGGTGAAATGGATAATGGTCAGTAAACGTTAATCGGAGAACTAAGTTCCAATTTCCTTTGGGTTCGTTATATTAACTTACGTAAAAATACCCTTTGAGACGGTATGAATTCACATCTTCTGCCCCAGCTATGCAATAATAAGTAATGACCAAATCATTATCACTCTCCTAAAAATGATTACAATGTAAACATATTTTCAGATTTTAAATAAAAGGTAAAGAGTATGTTAAGGCTTAAAAAGGTATCAATCAATATTCATTGTTCCAGAGGACATTCCTCGCCGGTTCGTCTAGGGGTTTTTAAGAAAGAAACATTTGGCCCCATCTACGTTATAGGAAAATTTTAGGGTTTTGGTTAGGGGTGTAATATAAATGTTCATGTTTTTTATTAACAGAATTTGGACACCAACATGCTTGTAAAAGTATCAGGATGATAAATCTTCAGATTCAACCTGTCATTTTATTGAACATTTTGTATATTGAAGTCTGCTTAAACTGAATTAGTTTGCAATCCATGTAAATATATGTTTTAATATGGGAAAGAATGAAGATTTTCAATATGTTCATATTATTTGAAATGCAAATTTTAACTCGTTCAATCTTAGAAAGAAGGGGATGACAGACATTCAAAAAAATAGAGCAGTGTACCGTAGGATAAAAAAAAAACTGATCAATAACCACTGGTTTAGATGTGTGTAGTTTCGGAAACATCCCCGAACGGATATTTTGAATTTTCATGTAGATACATGAGTCTATCCTTTCTCTCGGTTGGATCTCTACCTATAAAAGGCAGTGTGTGTGTGTGTGTGTGTGTGTGTGTGTGTGTGTGTGTGTAACGAATGCACGGCCGCAATGTTCGACGGATTTACACCAAACATTACATGCACATGCTCCAAGTTAGCGGAAAGGACAAGACCAACGTTGCATTTCCCAACTCTCATCGATAGTGGAAATATTCGATTTTTTCATGCTTCTATGGCAGTTTTCATTTAGTTTGCGGCCATTTTCTACTGGCCAGAGTGAGAGCCTATCGCTGGCTGCCACGAATAGGCAGGAAGATTATATTAGTCAGTGAGAGCCAACAGCTGACTGACACGAATGTTAACTAGCATGCTAGCATGCAAAAAAAAAAAATCGATAGCTACATTCGTCACAAGTGGGAAAAATTTAAATCTGCATGGCACTTTACTCCAATTGGTTCATTCGCTTGATTAAACTCAACGTTGATTCTGATTCCGCAGAACTGGGTTTGGTGTGAAAAAATATTTGTTGTTAACATTCTTTATTCATTCGGTTTTTCTAGTTATGAGTCCTTTTTTAAAGCTGATCGTTTTTTGTTCATTTTGATTAGTTCTTTTTTCGTAACAGATTTAATGTTTAGTATAGAGCTTAGAAAAAATTTGAAGTGTGAGGCAAGAAGTAAGGCATCTAGCAACATCAGCACGCCAAAGGGCACTTCTTTAAAGGCAAGGAAGATCAAGTGAAAGCGATTGCTGTATGAGTCGTACGGTTTTTGAATCAAGCACGGGCAACCCCAGGCCATTCTGCTAGTAAATGTATATATATATATATATATATATATATATATATATATAACTGGCATACAGTTATTTCACATACGTGTAAAATTCAGCCGCGGCCAGGTGGATTAAGCGTTTACATGTTGTAATCAACCATAAAAAAAATTGTAGCCGCAGGACTCCACTGCTGGGTAGAAGTTGGTCTCTCCGTTCAAAAATGCACTGGAATTTTCTGATGGTCACTGTGTGAAAGATCTATTCTGGAACAATCGGAGGGGATCAAAATAGATAATACAATGAGTTATGATTCCTATGTATGCTCAGGTGGGACATCATTAAGTGCTACATAATTTCTGCCTTGTCCAGAAACAAATATCGTCTTCTCTATAAGTGTTTATTTGTTTTGGATATCAGTACCTGAAATTCTTGATTATGGAGACAAACTTCGATTACTGGCGGACTGAGCAAGGGATAATTTTCTTGGCAAGTAAGAAACCTTAAATCGTATGTAATTACGTATGTATTAAGAAATAATATCTTTTAAGAGGAAGAAGTTTGTTTTTTTCTTTTGAAGTGTTGTTTATCATAAAACGATAGATTTTTTTTCGATAAGTGTTTAAGAAGGTAGTAACTCGTTATAGAATATATATGCATGAATGAATTTTCAATAATTTCAAGAGTGATGTGAGAACAAAAGCATCTGTTATATCGCACGTGCAAAATTATCATATTGTTCTAACATTTCATTGGTTAAAAACTTATTTAAAAATTGCTTGATTCTCCTAAAATAGGTTTACAAGGCTAACACTCTTCAGAGGCGTAAAGAGATGTCTTCTCCGTCATAGAAGAATATATTTTAAAACGGCGTGCAGTTTTTTGTACTGTAATATTAAAATATGTCTAAAACATAACGGCGAAAATATCATGAGCAAATTAATGAAAATATTAATCTAATATTATATTTTCGATATGTACGTTTCTAATTTTAATCTCTTACTGACATCAAATAAGGAAGACTAGAAAACTCCATCATCCTGTTATTCTTAATTTGAAACCTGCATTACAGTTTAGCATAATTGTCGTTTTAACTTCATTAAGTGCATTCAGGCATGACATTAAAATTCAATCTTTCACCTTTTCATTCTCACATTCTCCCCACATCGCTGCATTAAAGTAACTGGTTGATAATGCGCCCAGCCCATTAAATACAGACTATTTCAGGATTGCCTGTTTGTGATACATTCAAAAGGTCAGCGATGCCAAATTTTGAATTTCCCTACTTACGACCTTTTTGGGCAACATTTGAAATTAAGCTGAGCTAATTTTATTATTGATATTCCTCACTGCATTTGAAAAGTCAATAAAACATTCAGTAGCACTGAACATGCAAATGTCGCTTCTGTAATAACATTTATGTTCTTTCTGTCCACGAGGATTTAATTATGGTTGAATAATTTCAAAATTGGTTTACACTTATACAAAAGTCCTATGCATAACGTTAAATTACACCCGGCAGGAAGGCCTCTGACGATTGAACTATTTGAGGAGAGAATAACCAACCCTTAATTTCTGTTGATCGCCGGTCAACTCTGACCTGGGGTGGTAGCACCTGCTACGGTTCCAGCTATCGGCAAATACTGAACGCCAAAGTAATAACAAAATACTGCGAATGTATAAAAATGCATATTATAATAAAATATCAGCAATAAATTATGTAAAGAATTGCCAACCGTTAGTGTTTGTCATAAAATTACCAACAATTTAAACTTATAGTAAAATTACCAACAATTTACACTTTTAGTAAAATTACCAACAATTTACACTTTTAGTAAAATTACCAACAATTTACACTTTTAGTAAAATTACCAACAATTTACACTTATAGTAAAATTACCAACAATTTACTCTTATTTTAAAATTACCGACAATTTACACTTATAGTAAAATTACCAACAATTTACACTTTTAGTAAAATTACCAACAATTTACACTTTTAGTAAAATTACCGACAATTTACACTTATAGTAAAATTACCAACAATTTACACTTATAGTAAAATTACCAACAATTTACACTTTTAGTAAAATTACCAACAATTTACACTTATAGTAAAATTACCAACAATTTACACTTATAGTAAAATTACCAACAATTTACACTTTTAGTAAAATTACCAACAATTTACACTTATAGTAAAATTACCAACAATTTACACTTATAGTAAAATTACCAACAATTTACACTTTTAGTAAAATTACCAACAATTTACACTTATAGTAAAATTACCAACAATTTACACTTATAGTAAAATTACCAACAATTTACACTTTTAGTAAAATTACCAACAATTTACACTTTTAGTAAAATTACCAACAATTTACACTTATAGTAAAATTACCAACAATTTTCACTTTTAGTAAAATTACCAACAATTTACACTTATAGTAAAATTACCAACAATTTACACTTTTAGTAAAATTACCAACAATTTACACTTATAGTAAAATTACCAACAATTTACACTTATAGTAAAATTACCAACAATTTACACTTTTAGTAAAATTACCAACAATTTACACTTATAGTAAAATTACCAACAATTTACACTTTTATTAAAATTACCAACAATTTACACTTTTAGTAAAATTACCAACAATTTACACTTTTAGTAAAATTACCAACAATTTACACTTATAGTAAAATTACCAACAATTTACACTTTTAGTAAAATTACCAACAATTTACACTTATAGTAAAATTACCAAAATACATATTTAAAGTTAATTTACCAACAATCTGTAATTACTTTAAATTTACGAAAAATACATATTTCAATTAAAATTACCAACAATTTATACTTATAGTAACATTACGAAAAATACACATTTAAAGTAAAATTACCAACAATTTACACTTATAGCAAAATTACCAAAAATAAATATTTAAATTACAATTACCAACAATTTATACTTATAGTAAAATAGCAACAATACATATTTATAGTAAGATTTTTAAAAAAAATTACATATTTGTAATATAATTTCCTTTTTATAATAAAATTACCAGCGATATATTTTTTAAGCGGAATGACCAGCAATATATTTAAGGTTTACGTAGCAAGAATACATTTTATATTAAAATTACCAACAATACATTTATCTATAGTTGAGGTCTAACAACTGTGTTCAAATATTTCTAGTTTAATTCATAAAATTGTGTTCAAACATTTAGTATTACGCATTAAATTACCCACAGACATTGATATGCCGCTAAACAAAATTATTAAATCAATCGACAATTATACAAGTATTATGGATATAGATATACGATCAGTGAAATACCAGTGCCTTTGCTGTAATTGTGTAGTTTCCGGACGCTGCAAACATATATGTATTATAGCGTTATAGAATCTAATTAAGATTCCTAATTCTTGAGAATTAAATACTTGAAAAGGGTTGGTATGGTTGGCATTGTTACTAAGATATATATATATATATATATATATATATATATATATATATATATATATATATATATATATTTTTGACAAAAGAATGACGAGATAACGAGGACATTTATTTCATATGCCGTATCAATTCAATACGTATGTGCTTATGGCCATCCACAAATTCATATTCTTTGTAGCTATTAACAGTATTTGATTTTTGCTATCAATCTTACTCGCTGTTCTTCCCTACATTTATGCAAGTTCCTAGGGCAGGTTTCTCTCTGTTGTTATTTATTTCCAACTTACCTTCAATAATATATCTATTGACTCAATACTGCTATTCACTTGTGAGGAAATTTTTGTGGTGATGAATTATCATTATTTACACTATTTATATTCGTGCTGTTTTTCTCGTCTTTCTTGTTTTTATCGCAGCGTATCAACCATTTTGTTCCCCACCCTTCCTCAGGTGTATATCGACCTGGGTAACATACTGTTACTTCTGAACTGAACCCTTCATTTAATCAACAGTGTTAGGCAGTTCCCATTTCACTGCCCATATTTAGGGATATCATCTTATTTTTATTTAGTACTGTGCAATTATTTCTCGCCTGTTTGCACTGAGTAAAAGTATGCGCCGATTGAACCCACATACACTATGTCACCAAATTCACAAACCAACGCTTTCTATCCAATAAACCATTGCCCCGTACGAGGAATTCCATGTAGGTTACCCAGATTTCTGTACACCTGAAGAAAGCTGTAGGTCAAAACGGGCGAAATGTTGTGAGGTAATTGTTTAGCATTCGCTACGATATAGGGAGAAGTTTAATACTTAGTAGCTGGATATTACTTTCCTCTATTCTAATGAAATTTCCTTGTTTCCTAATTTGTTTAATATACACTTCTTCTGTTCAAATGCATTTTCAGTAATCTCTTTCATATTTTCTCATAACGTTATTTGTTAATATTTCCCAGATATTGAAATTTCTGTACTTGCTTGAGTTTGAAACTTCCAATTCGTATCTAGCATCTTACACTGTTTCTCCTCCTTAAAACTATATATTTTATCTTCTAACAATAGACGGTACGACTCCCACTTTTCTTTACTAATTTGAGTTCATTTTTTTTCTCTCTGTGTCTCCCATAATAGAGAAGAAAATAATAAATTGCCTTTGGCAATATCCGCTTTTTCAATTTTAAAAAACAACTTAATAATCCATTCTTAGATTCATGGATATATAATCGACACTAGAAAGGAATTCTGCTTGTGCCTTCTGTGTGACTACAGCAATGAAATCGATGTTAGATATCGCAGTTATCACACGGAAGCATCTATCATGTTTTTACTCTGCTGAGAGACTGTTAGTCTCACATTCGATCGTCTTTATACAGCCTCTCTTAATCTTAATCTGCTTTCTTTCCTAAATAAAGTATTTGATTTCGTTATGAGGTTTGTGAGCTAACAACGAAAATATAACGGTGGCTTCTCGCCAGAGATTTCAACGCGTAACCTCGCGGCATATTTAAGACGTATTTTGTTCCCAAGTTCGGCATTCAATTTGTCCTCGGTGAATTGGAACTGTATAAGGAATTCCCTTCAAAGGTTTTGAGCATTACTGGATGTGGCATAGGTCGGAGATGACATCTATTTCGAAAGTGAGGTGGCTGTTGGTCTGTATACGTATCCATAATGATTTACACAAAAATTTCCGACATCAGTTATGGAAATATGTTGATTGAAACTTAATGATCAGGAAAGCCGTTAGTCATAGCTATTTAATTAATATACAGTGATAATTTTACAATCGAAATTTCGTTTATTAAAACCATGAAAGTAAACGATTATACGCTGGGTAAAAAAACAAAACAAAACAAAATGGCGAAAATATTAATATTCATGATGTACTTAATGTTTTAACAAACCTACATTGATGTATTTTAGTATTGTCAAACATTTTATTTAGTTTTAAAACTATAATTGGTTACATACGGAAAATGTTTTATTCTTATATTACCTGCCATAACTCATAAATAATAACTTTTAAGGCTGGATGGATTTACTCTGAAGAAAAAATATATCAAAATCAAATCTTTAATATTAGGCATTAAAAGCAAATGAAAGAATAGACAGATAAAAAAAAAGTGAATAAAGGAATAGATGAAGAGAGGAATAGAAGAATAAGCTTTTAACTATTCGTTTCAGTGCTACTTCTAAAAAATGTGAATAATCTTGCATGCAATTCGCTAGAGATTTTAACCTTAGATTCTTGTCTTCGTTTTATACTCGTGAAATGCTCGCTGACTTGAAAAAATAGGATGAAAAAAAAAAGAACGTGTTAAATTCCTTTGTGTTAAGTTACATTGTTTTCTTCTGTCAGAGAGAAAAACAACCTGGAAGATTGGATTGATATAGCATCAGAAATCAGAGGGAGGTTTACAAATATGGCAAAGTAAACAAGTTGAAAATATAGAATCACAATCCCCTGGAACACCGCGCTAACAATATTCAAATAAGTTCCGGATACGAACAGAGGAGAGGTAATATGAGCCTGCGAAAAAAAAATATACTAAATTAAGTTCGTAAAATAGATATGAAGCAACGACGGTGTTTCCACGGCTTGTCACAATGAAGTATTTATTCGGTGTATGGGAAACCGGGTAACGGCATAAAGCCTACAAGGAAGAGTAAATAGTTATGTGATCTCTCTCAGTAAAACTTCGCTGTATAAAATTCATCGTCATGATTAAATAAAACACAGCTAAACAAATGATATCATTATCAGTACAAGTGAAAAACAGATGGATAAAAAATATCCTATTAGTAGAAAAACAGACATGGTATTAAATCAAATATGAATAACGCTAGCTGAAACTTTAGAAATATGAGAGTAGAGATAGCTAATCACTAGAAATGGATACTTTGATACTTTGATATTCTTATATAATTACAATTGAAGAAAATAATACATTATCCTAATAGTAATGTTCATGGTAATAGTAGCATTGACCGTTTATACCTAGGGAAAAATATGTCATTCGCTGACCGAGCAGCCAGTACTGTTTTCTGTTGAAATGTATAAAATCTTTCTACGGATATATTTTTTGTGAAAATTATTTGATTATTTTTTGTGTAGATAGTTTGATTATTATCCAGTAGCATTTACTGCACACTTTCCGTTACGGATGATGGTTTCCTTACTAATCTTTTATTTGTATTCGTGTGGAATGTCAACATATTAATTATTTCATTATTTTCTTTTGGAGTTAGATGGGCTATCCATTTTAGTTGTTGCTGCTGTTTGTAGTCCACAATTTAATTGGTTTCTGTTATTTGGCACATTCCTTGGTTTGTGATTCTATAACGTCAGGCTCAAAGAAGTATAATCTTTGCCAAGAACCCCCCACTGCTTTTTCCCAAAATCTTTGTTAAACCATTGATTTTAGAAAGCGGTTGTATACAAGTGGCAGTTTAGATATTTCTGAATGCATGGTATCCTTATCTGATGAAGCTATGTAAGGACATGGCTCAAGTTTTGAGGTTGGGATTTTACTTCTGTAGCAATTTCTAGTGTTGAGAAAAATACTCTGGCACAGCCTGTACTATGTTCAATTTCATTTTTTCTTATATTAAATTTGTTAGAACACACTCATGCTGTAATGTAATTGAGGTGTTCCCTATTTACTTATTCGACATCCTGTTGTTTTTTTTTATGATGGATATATCCGACAGAAAAAAAAAACCCTCTGATCGTGAGGGTTTTGAGGAGGGTCGAATCACATTTTAATTACTGTTGTTCCCAGGTCATGGGCAAATAATTAACCCCAAACACTGGGTTAATTCACTATGAAAAAATAAAAATACATATTTATATTGGAAAAATCAGTATTGCATTTTTGAAAAAAAAATATTACCAGCGATATATTTGACTCTCGATAAAAACCCTCTTTACAAAAATACGTCAATTAAACCTGATCTACAAAGAATACATATTTTATTCTTACGAACATATCCTAAAAAACTTGTCGGCATTAAATAACACATTGAGGTGTTGATATGGTGTAAAAAACAAATGAAACCAAGCCAGTAACAGTCATACTACCGGGTATTCGTTACTTCTATGTGTAATTATTGCTCGAATAATATTGATATAGCTATGGGCAAGTTACTAAGTGTTTAGAAGGTTCACTCTCGGAACATGAGACCAGGGTTAGAATCTCATCTTGGTCAAATATTCAAGAAAGTGATTTATTTATGTTAGCGGTCTGTGGAGGCGATCACAGCGTACACCTTTGAAAAACTCTTGAAAGCCATACTACAGGTAGACCATTGTGAGTCACATTTGGTAGCTGGAAGTATTTGAGAAACATCGATGTTTGCGCAAGCAAGAATTCATGAGTCATTATGACAGAAGGTTTGAGCGTACTGGACTTGTTCAGACTGCTGAGCGCGACATATAATGCGCTTTCTGTAACTGTAAGGTCCGCTTAGCTTAGGTGGGCCCTGTGAGTGTTGAAGAAACACAAATTTGCCTGAGTAAACATCTACAACAGGGATCGGCATACTTGGATGCGATAGGTCAGCTATTAACTATAGAATGCGTTAGGTAATCGATAACATTTGTAAGTATTCTTTTTGATGCATTTCTTGGTCTAGCGGAGAAATTATTAGCATATCCATGTCCTGCTGTCATAGAACAATGAAGTAAAGAAAAGAAATGACAGTAGATAATATTCGTCCGGCAGAGTGAAATAAATGCGAGCAAGAACATAGAAAATTACTTGGACCGTTTCAGAAAACTAATATCTGATATTAATGTCACTTCACTGTCTTTACAACAGCCTTGCAGTCTTGAGAATGGATCGACAAAAATGAAAGTTCTAAGATAGAATGCACTCATAGATGTGGGAACATAAATTTAGAGATAAGTATAAGGAAGATAAGTATAAGGAAGATAAGATAATTTTGTTATTTGATCTTGCTGTTGAGTCGACGTTGCAGCCTATAATAATATAATAACAATAAAAACTAAAGCATTTGTAGTAATAACAGCCAATGTCCCTGGAGATTTAGAACTGATACTGGAAGTTGCATTATTGGTGGACCTTTCTACGGTACCATATCTATTCAATACTAAACAGTCAAAGTTAGAAGAAAACAAATTCCAAAATGATATTCATTGTTATTTCAGATACAACTATTACAAAATGGGAAAAAATCGTGCTACGCGTTTCCTCTTTTAGAACTTCATCGGAGTAAATGATGTTTACGCAGATGTGTTTATATATGCACATATATTTCTGTGATGTATTTTTCTGAAATTGTTCATATATATATATATATATATATATATATATATATATATACATGCACCCATTTTATATATATATATATATAAATATATATATATATATATATATATATATATATATATATATATAGAGAGAGAGAGAGAGAGAGAGAGAAGCTTGGCAGATGGAAAACGTTTCAATGAAAATATATTTCGTTATGCGCCAAAGAATGAATCATAGTATTTTCCCTAAATTATATTTTCACACACACGTATATATATATATATATATATATATATATATATATATATATATATATATATATATATATATATATATACACACATTATATATCTGTGTGTGTGTGTTTTGTGTTTGTGTGCGTGGATGAGGGGGTATTATATTTTATTATCAACTATTATGTTTCGGATAGATTTTGGTAGGTCTCCATGTATATTTAAATGACACCTGATTGAGCCATGTTCAGAGAGATGTAACTTGAGTCGTTTTGTTAAGCATGCTGCAGCATATTCAATATAATTATTTAGGAATTTGATTTGGATTGATCATGCAAATATAATAAATAGATTCATTCATATCTAAAAATGCTTAAAATTATTTGAAGTATTAAATCTCTCTCTCTCTCTCTATATATATATATATATATATATATGTATATATTGATCGGTATCACAACATGCAAATTTTGAAACCACTAAAACACAAGGGATTACAAGTTGTGAAAAATAGTATCAAAAATAATAATGAGCAAAGAGAGAAGAGAGACTAATCAGGACAGCAGATTTTCCAGATTAAAGTTGACCGGAAAGCATGGAAACCAGAATAAAGTACCACAAGCGGGAAATGCGAGGGAAGAAACAGCATAGATTTGACGGCTATATCTAGCTATCCCATCTTGTAAATTTATGAGATCTCG
The DNA here is from genome assembly GCA_903632075.3 of Acanthosepion pharaonis. Classification (NCBI taxonomy): domain Eukaryota; kingdom Metazoa; phylum Mollusca; class Cephalopoda; order Sepiida; family Sepiidae; genus Acanthosepion; species Acanthosepion pharaonis. Next base: position 1,452,724 of record CAHIKZ030000119.1, on the reverse strand, counting down.
ACGCCAGTCTTGGGTTGCGCTTAAGTTAAATAATTCTAGGTACCATGAAAATATTCATAGAAGATACCTTACGGTGGGGTGAAATCACTGGAGTCGAGCCGCCAGATAAGTACCAATAATATTGTTTCTTTGGATCTTATCTAGGAGATCAAGGTAAATAGCAGGGGCACCGAAGCATATATAGTAGACTTTTTCTTAATTTCCTGATTTTATCGGTTTTAATTAATGCACTCACAATTTAGGAAACCTCTTGTTGAAAATACATCTATACATTTTCATGAAAATAATAAAAATAAACTAAAATGATTGAAACAACCTATATTAAACGATTGAAACCAAACTTAAATAAAATTAATTATCAATACTGCACAAATATTTTAAAAGCTTTACAGTAGATAGTTTAAGCTTTTAACTAATAGTTTTAAATAGTTTTATTTAAATCATATAGACATATGATAACATAGTTACCTCTGCTGACATTTACGCCATGAAATATAAATCGTGCAGTACATATTCTTAGGGTTTTTCATTTTAACTTGCAGATGAACACAACAAATTTGTCTTAGAAAATTATGAAAACTACATTTATTTTTTTTTGTCGGAGAAGAAAAAAAACCTTCATAATATCGAAAGTAGTCGGAATAAATGAATATATATCAACATGGTAATTTTCTCTCGTTTTTAATAAGGATGCTAAGGGGCTGGCCCGTTAATATGAAAGTTCCTACTGAAAAGAAATAGACAAAACTTTTCCAATTTTTTTCTCTTAAACATGATTTAATGAAAACCTGCTTACAATATATATATATATATATATATATATATATATATATATGTATATATAAACAAAAATACGATATATATATATACAATATATATATATATATAAAAAATAAGACATATATAAATATATATATATGTATATATATGTATAAAAAATATACGATACATATGCAAATATATATATATATATATATATATATATATATATATATATATATATATATACTAGATAGAAATCTTTTAAGTATAAAAACTATACTCGCTCGGAAAACCTTCGGAATATTGAAATAAACACGCAAATAGCAAAAGGAAAAATAAGGTATAAAAATGGGTATAAAAAAACAACATGTACGTTAAGCGAAAATCATCGTCCAGCATACGATTTCAAGGCCCAAAGAAAAAAAAATCGGATTATGTAGACCGATTATCCCATGGATCATCAACAATTGCATTGGTAAAACTCGACGTTAACCAGATTTGGAATCGCAGCAAAAACGATATTATCAACCGTTTCTCGGATTCATATTATACCGACTGTTCGTAAAATAACCAACATGTGCTACTAGAGGCGTCCAGGTTTTAGAAATTCAATTATACGGATAAAACCAAAGCCTTGTTCGATGTGTCATCTTCTGATGGCTGCCAGCAATACTTTAAAATGAATGTCATACAATAACGCAAGCAGGTGAACTCGATTTTTCGATCCTTCACATATACAGAGACATTTTGGATTTCAGAAGGAATAGGAAAAAAATGAGGCTTTAAGTGCAATATTAATTGTGCGTACTATTGTGAGGAATACCAGCAAATTACTACAAAACATTAACTGTATACTCGAGTCATATTCTTAAATAACTTCATTTGTTAAAAACCTTTTAAGGAATATCTTGAACAGTAAAATCCTATTCAGAGATATATAAACTGTCTTCATCTTCTTTCTGAGAACAATGGCTAAAACATATCTTTGAGCAAATGAAAACTATTGATCCTTGTCAAAACCAACCTTCTTCGAAATTTGGGGTTTGGCGATATTTATTTCAAAGAAGTGTATCAAATAGCGGAAGTCACATCAGCAACAACTAAAAAGGATATCATGTTTGCCTAGAAGCAAAATTATGATGTAATAAAGATAATTAACTTTCCACACTACTACAAATAAAAGTTTAAGAAGAGAAAACCCATCAATACTGGAATGTATAGGATTTGGGAAAGCTATTTTTTCCCGAAAAAGAATGTTTGTAAAGAAACATTTTTTTTTAATTTTCAACATGAATCATATTAAATTAAACTATTGAAAAATAATTCACGAAACTGATCTTGATGAATTCTAATAAAAAAACAAAAAACAAGTGACTGTCTTCCGCCTTTGCCTCAAATGTCTACTACGTCATGTTAAATGACTTTCTCAAATATATACATACAAGAGGTTTTTGCAACACATTCAAACATGTTAAAATCCTCACAGTACGTCATATTGTTGAAGTTATCGCTAACATTTTGTGTCGAGATTAAAAACTCTCCACGTTTCAATGTCGCAAACCAAACGATGAAATTTGAATATGAATATTTGTTTGGATAAATAATTTCCGAAAACACCAACTTAAATTTAATTTAATTACGTAGGACTTCATGTTAAGCGATATATTTTACAAAAATAAGTTTTTTCCCTTATTAACAGCAAAGAATAAATTATTTGGATTTCTTACACTTGAGCATGAAACATACAATTTTCCATGCGTAAATATTTACTTCTAGAGCCAAATTCCAAAATTCAAAGCTCTTGGCTTTACATTTGCTTATATTTCTAGCAAACGCATGTCGCACTGGAAACTGGATTCTTATGTATATATATATATATGTATATATATATATATATATATATATATATATATATATATATATATATATATATATAAAAAAAAACTTGAACACTAATATTCCATGGTCATAATTTATTCCATTGGAATCGTAAATACGATCAATTCATCAGACCTACAAATTCAAAATGAAAACAGCAAAAACACTTCGGAAGTGAAAACAAATTTAGAGAAAGTGTAAGTATGAGGAGGAGGAGATTGAACCTTAACAGAGAGAATTTTTAGGAGGTGGTGGGGAGTGTTTTAGATAAGAGAAGAAATGGATTTCTTATCTAAAGCCTCCCCCACCATTCTCTGGTTCAATCTTCTTGGCTTTGGTGGTTTTCTGTTTTCATTTCTGATTAATTATTTCATGATTCCAATGGAATAAATTACATTACTAGTCTCCTAGACATTGAGTTCTACCTGGATTCTTCCTCTTGAAATTTTTTCTGAAAATATACATGTATGGGTATTTATATATTTTGCATACGTATGTATATTTTCCACTGATATTATCTCTCTCTCTCTCTCTCTCTATATATATATATATATATATATATATATATATATATATATATATATATATATAATAAACCTAAAGAAAATAATGTATTTAAAAGACAATATTGCATTTTTATCAAATGAACAATAAGAATTTGTTATTTTAATCATTAAATCGTTTTTGGAAAAGTGGTAGTATTTTGTTTGTTAAATAATAAAAGTTTTAATGCTTGAAAATAAATATTGAAAATTTGTTGTAGTAAGCTACACACCCTAGTAAAACCAACCGTACTTTTTAATCACTCACCTGTTTGCATTTCTCTGTAAAATTTTTTGCAATTTGGTTTCGATCAGTCAATATACGCCTATTTTAGAGGGTGTGACGGACAGAATTTTCCAGCAGAAATCATATCATTTTACATATAGATATATTGGATTAACATCTTCTCATATTGCAAGCCAATAACAGCATAGCTCTTGCATAATAAAATTCATTTTGACGCGTGTTTGATGTTCAGGAATATAAAAGAAAGCATCCAAATCATATTCGCCATGAAAAGATTGTAATATATATGTCACTGGATCTAAGTGCCAGATACGATATTATATATTTCTTGTCGGTGTTCCAAGTCGACAGACAGCAATATATCAATGAGCAGGTGATGCGCCATCGTCTGTAGCAAAAATGCTTCCGATAACTTAAAAGAATGTTGATTAAATCTTCGGATATTGCCTACATATCTAAAATATATATTTTACACGTTACTTACCTCCTATGCACTCTCGTTCAATTCCACCATTTCTTTCTCATGAAACATCTTGTACGGGTTAGCATAAGAATTGCATGTGTTAAATATATTACTTACAATTTTCATAAGAAACGATTTTTATTTACACTATTCGTATTATCCGGACTGTTGTCATCATCTTTACTGCCATATTCCCGACGTTTCGGCCCTTGTACTCTCTGGCGTTCTTGCAATGATATACGTAGGAATTTCGAACCGAAATCTTTATTCCGTCCACCGGGGTAGATTGATCTAGTTCCACGTTCCATGTCTCTTCCGGATGTCCCAGTTTTTAGTTATTTCCATTTAGTAACTGATCTTTTTGTTCCCCCTCTGCTGTGTTCAGGTATTGAACTCAAAACTCTTTGGTTATATCACTGGATTACTTCAAGCAGCGCTTTTATCAAGTGGGCCATCTGTGCGTGGGGTTGTGTATTCAATACCTGCCCAAAACGTCGGAAATATGATAATAAAGATGAGAAGAACAGTTAACAGTTCATCTTAGAAATATAGACAGAAGATTTCGCTTTAGAAGCCTATTCATACATATTCTGGTAGTTTCTTATGTCTCATAAAATGTACAATTTTCCGTATTCTCACTGTTCATTTTCTGCATGTAAGTTTGTTATATCGTAATATTTGGTCGTACATCAGGTAAAATAATCTCATTCTTGCATGAGGTTCACGTAATTATGATCCGGATCACCTCAAAGAAACTGAACTATTATAATTGCGGATATCATGGCTAAATATTTTACCTTCATCCGATGGATTTTCTAGTTTAATCATTACATCACAAGCAAAACAACAAACCGCTAAGCGGCAAGAGTTACTGTGTGCGAGAGATTATGAGAAAAGGAAAACATGCAGGAGAGAGAACCTTGCATTTCAAGGTTTCAATTATCAAAATTGATTGGTTTCAATTATCAAAATTGATTGTTTCATATACGAAAAGGGCGAGAGAAGAAAGTCTTGGGATAGAACTTACGGTTATATCTAGCTGTATTAACTACATAATGATGAAAACTTTTTGCTAGTTAAATTATTAAGCTTAAGTTCATACTGTCTAGGTAACAAAGAGGAAATCTCATCAGAACAATTACCAAGAAAATATTCATAGAAAAAGCACAGAGAAGCTGCAATACGTCTGAAGGAGAGATCCCAGTTTAGGAACAATAACATTGCACATTCATCTGCGTTTTTTTTTTTTATCCAGAATCTGCAAATGCAGATCTGAATCCCGATACCAGATGTGACAGCAATATTGAATTAATAGAAGAATAATAAACTTATATATGGATAGATGAAGTATAGACATGTAAATGTGTGAGATAGATTCTGACGAAGAAAATGTCTACCACTACACAGTGAAGCAATTTTAGTTTTTCACTAAAGAAACACCTGCTTGGTAGGTACGATGATTCCTCTTCCATGTGACGTGTCCCTTCTGGGTATATCTTTCCACAATATCCTATGCCTTTTTGTCAAATAGAAGGTTTTCTCTCTTTGACAACTGATCCTTGGTTCTGCCATTCATACACACAAGCTTGCCAGGTAAAGTACCGATGCTTTTCCTATCTCTCTTCTCCTTAATTTATCACGTGTAGGCAAATTTTCCCAAGAACGATTTCCTCATTATACACTAGGAATTGCAGCTGTCTTTTCCTGATTCTGAGTAGAAGGTTTCTTTTTGTTGCGATTTTCTTTAAGCATTCTTTGTTTCAGAGTCGCTATGTCAGTGAAGTCTTCAGCATTATTCTGTGGAACAACAATTCTACGATCTCTAGATTTCTACTCATTCTAGTAATTACCCTCATATAAGATGATGGATAAGACATGGCATTCAAGCACGTTTTTCTTTTCTTCTACAGATTTTTTGTCGTTTTTCAGCAACATTGTTGACCTTTGGAATGCTTCTTTTGCTCGTCTAATGCGTGTCCGGGTCTCGGTGTATAATATCCCATCCTCTATTTAAACATTTTTTAAAAGCTTAAACTTCTGCAATTACATTGGTGAAATATTGTTTTCCAGCTCGTCGGCACCCGCTCGTATTCGAGTATGGGCATCGTCTAGATCACTCCTTATTTCCTTTTCTCCACTCTGGTAGCGATGACGGGGATGGCTGTGAAGGCCAATCCTAAACCTGAACAGATGTGAGAAGGAGTCACAGAGGAGTGTAGGTGGTAGACGATATCCTGCAACACTTCCATCAAATATTTATCCTTAAAATGTCAAATGGTTTTGCCGTTTTCTTGCACATTTCTCTTTTATCAGCTAATGTTCACCTGGAGACAAGGAAGACGACATTGAATAATTCAGTTGAGATAAATTAGCTGCTATTTTTGTTTACGATGAAACGAACACAGTGATTTTTTTATTAAATTTCTCTTCAATTAATGACTTGCTTCAAAAATGTAAAAAAAATAATTGGTAACAATATAAGTGACAGATGACTGTAAAAAAAGTGTTTTTTTCATTTAAGACTTCTTTGTTTAAATAATGCACTGGGAATTGTTTAGATCACGTAGCAGTAATTATAAGTAAAATATTACACTATAATAAGAAACCAAGTAACCATTTTAAATGCTCGGAATATTATTTGTTAGTAACCTATGGAATAGTATAATTTTTCATCTGTTAAGTTTCACAACAAAACCAGTTAAAAAGTAAGATAAAAACATATATATTTATTGTTTGAAAATATATTGCATGGATCGAGGAAATGTAACTTCATTTTATTTTAATTTATGTTAATTTATTCGAAATAATATTTTGTATATTCAAAATATTTTTATTTATTTATTATGAATTTTAACTAAACTGAGAAAATAAATGATAGAAATATAAATTTGATTTTCGCTAAGATTTTATGGTCATTTCATTACAACGGACAAGCCTACAGAACAAATTTTATTTACGTTCCTTGATAATGGTAGAATGAATTTTTACACGGAAGTCATTACAAGAGTTTCAACATATATATATATATATATATATATATATATATATATATATATTATATATATATATATATATATATATATATATATGCACATCGTATCTGAATAATCACTGGGAAGCAATGAATAATCTCGAAATATGAAACACAAATAAAACAAGTGTATATGTCCCTTATAGTATAAGATATATTATAATTCTATGAGGCCACTTAGCATACGAATAATGATATAACCCTTAAGGGTATCTACGCTTGGAAAGAGGACAAAGTATCATCATACGTTTATATTGGACTTTATAATGTCCCAGGGATTCTTCACCCCTGACAAAACATCTACACCGGGAGGTAGCCGTGTGCCTGAGGCGTCACGAAAAGAAGAAGTGTCGTGGGAGCTTGGGCAGTTTTTGCAGGATATTGCCGTTAAACGCACGTTAGACCTCAAACGTGTGTCACATTCGGTAGCAACGGGGACGCGCTGAAAAATAAACGTTTATTTTCGACTTTTGTGCGAAGATGATAAAAGGGTCTCAAATGGAATTGGTTTCTGTGTTTTATAAATAAAGACTCTTTATGTTAACTCCTCTTTTTCTGAATTAAATTTTAAATAATATTTTTCTGAGAACATTAACAACGAAATTGGTTACAAATTACAAGAAAATTGCAGGAATCGATGTCAAAATATTAGCGCAGCTTTGATCGATTACTGTAAAACATTTGATAATGCGTCACATCTTTGTATCCTTAAGACTTTGGAAATGTACAGCATCTCCCCCCTGATATTAAATTTCAAACACAGCATGGTTACGTGGAACACCACATTATACCTAAATCGCACCAGAGACACTGCCATCTGCATCCGCGTGAATATCCGACGAGAAATCTTTCAAGGAGACTCCCTGTCACCACTTCTGTTTTGTCTGTGAATCTCCCTTACGCATGAACTAAACAATAGCTATGGTTACAAAATAAACAAGAAAGTATTCAATCACCTACTCTACATGGATGATCCCTACGTATTTGCCAAAGACAAAAATGAGTTGAAGGGTCTCCTCAATACTGTTAAATGTTTCAGTGATGAGATATGTATGGATTTTGGATTAGATAAATGTGCAAAAGTAACATTCAAAAAATGGTGAATTACAGAAACATACTCAATAGATTTAGATTTTTCAAAAGATTAGGAAACTGGAACAAGATGAAGTCTATACGTACTTAGCAATTAGCGAATACAGAATACCGGTCATTGCCAAATGAAGGAGAAGGTAAGAGATGAATACTAAAGACGTGTGGTCTGGTTTTGTATACCGATTTGAATTCAAAAACCGGAATATCAGCCAGAAACACCTTGGCTGTCGATTTGGGGCAATACAGTTTCAACATTCTTAACTTAGCTGACATTAAGCAAATGGACGCCAAAGTAACAAAGCTACTGTCATATCACTGCAAGCATCATCCCAAAGCTAATGTTCATCGTCTATATATGCCCAGATCTGAAAGATGCAGAGAATTAGTTCAACTAGAACTGTTTTATAAAACTACAACAATTGGCCATCAAAGTTACGTGTAAAATACAGAAGACAGGATGATGATAAGTATCAAATAACATTAAAGTATTAAGCGAACTTATTCAGTAATATAGGAAGCCAACACGTTCAGTGAAGAAATAAAATAAAGCACGACACACCGACTGTTATACAAAATGCTTTAAAAAGAAAGCAAAAGCAAATGCAACCGACTAGATTCAGAAACGATGGCAAAATAAACACTTTCACAGTCAATAATCTGCCCGTACCAAACGAGCTGATGCAGTCAAACCCTGTACCCATCAGTGGCTACGAAGTGCAGGGATAAAAGCTAAAACCGAAGGTTTTATCCTTGCTGCAGAGGAACAGTTCTTGTTAACTTGGAGTTATAAAACACACATACTGAAAAATTGCGTTAGCCCAAATTCTGAATTTGTGATGAATATCCAGAAAAAATTAACCAACTTTTATCAGGTTGCACGGTATTGGAAGCAACTGATTATAAAATATGGCATGACAGAGTGTGCAAATATCTTTACTGGAAAATCTACAATATCTACAAAAAGAAAACTGAAAGAAACTGGTATGAACACCACCCCGATCAGGTTTCTGAGATAGGACCTGTAACAATTTTCTGGGGCTTGACAAAACACAGGCAGAACAATCAAAGCTAATCGCCAAGACATCGTTATTAGAGACCGCAAACAAAACAAAAGGCCACATCATTGATATAGCAGTCCCTGCAGAATGAAATCAATCTTTGAAGATCTTCAAAAATCTATCAAATTACAAAGACCTTGAAATCGAAATCACACAAACTTGGCATATAAGACTATCAACAATTCCTGTTGTAGTTGCAGTCTTCGGATTGATTGGAAAAGATTCCAAATAGACTTATTGAAGGAATTACAGGTTGCCCACATCTTAAACAAATACAAAAAATTGTTCTCACAAATACAGGCCACACCTTTGGAAGGGATTAAACTATGTTAAATGGGTGTGTGTATTTTATTCTTTTTTTCTTTCTTTTTAAATTGTACAGTGGAAAATGTCATGATGTTATTTCTGACCTTAGGTCTCTGGTCGGGACTCGGAAAAAAATGCGTACACACCAGAAATAAAAGGAAATAAAATAATAATAATTGGTATGAATACCACCCAGGCCAGTTTATGGAGATAAGAGCTGTAACAACTTCATGGGCCTTTACAATACACACAGACAGAACAATGAGCGCTAATCGCCCAAACATCGTGATTAAAGACCGTAAAGAAAAAATGTGCTTCCTTATTGATATGACAGTTCCAGCAGACAGCAATGTATCTTTGAAGATCTTCAACAAACTATCAAAATAAAAAGATCTTGAAATGGAAATCTCAAAAATGTGGCGCATGAGGGTATCAACATTTTGTAGTTGGAGCCCTCGGATTGATTGGAAAAGATTTTAATAGACTCATTCAAGGAATCCCTGGCTGCCCGTTTCTTAAATTAAAAAAAAAATACTCATAACTACACATTACGAAGGGCTTTATCTATGTAAAATATGTGGGATTTTTTTTGTTTTTTTTTAATTGCTCAGTGGAAAAAGTCATGATGCCATTTCTGATCTTAAGTTTCTGGTCGGGACCCAGAAAGAAATGAGTATGAACGAGAAACCAAAGTAGATAATAATAATAATAATAATAATAATAATAATAATAATAATAATTATTATTATTATCATTATTATTATTATTATTATTATTTTTATTTTCTTTGATTTCTGGCGTTTACACATTTCTTTCCGGGTCCGGCCCAGGGACCTAAGGTTAGAAACGGCGTCATGACACTTTCCACTGACAAAAAAAAAAAATAAATAAATTACATAGATAAAGCCCTTCGTAAGGTGTGGGCTGTACTTGTCAGAAAAATTTTCTGTATCTGCTTGAGGCATGGACTTCCAGGAATCCCTTCAATTAGTCTACTGCAATCTTTTCCAACCAGTCCTAGGGCTCCAACTACAACAGGGATTGTTGATGTTCCCATATGCCACATTTTCGAGATTTCTATTTTAAGGTCCTTGTATTTTGACAACTTTTTGAATATCTTCAAAGATACATTGCAGTCAGCAGGGACTGCCATGTCAATAAGGAGAAACTTTTTTTGTTTGTGGTCTTTAATAACAATATCTGGCCGATTGGCCTTGATAGTTCTGTCAATGTGTATTGTGTAGTCCCATAGAATTGTAACAGGTCCTATCTCCGTAACCGGGTCTGGGTGGTGTTCATACCAGTTTCTTTCAGTTTCCTTCCCGTAGAAGTTGCAGATTTTCCAGTGCAGATATTGGCCTAGTCTGTCATGTCGGGTTTTATATTCAGTGGGTGCCAACACCGTGCAACCTGATTTTTTTATTATTATTATTATTATTATTATTATTATTGTGTAATAATAATAATAATAATAATAATTTCAAAAAAATTGTCAAATTATAAGCAGGGTAAATCGATGTAACAAAAATGTGGAAACATACACCTACAATTTTCCTGTAATAAAGAAGCGTAACGAAAATCCTGTGAGTAAAATTTCTGGACACATCTTCATGTCAGAGCAACAAAAATTACTTTGTATGGGATTGCACATATCGTCGGCAAAACATTCTTTATCAAAGCAAATCCTCACAAATGAGCATAGGTAATTCTCCGATATTTCTCTTTTTATTCATAAACCCCGGAGGTAATTAGTCACTTAAAATTACACTCTCGAATAATAATAATAATAATAATAATACGTCGGATGTGAATATCAAAAATATCAAGAAAATCCCTGAGGAAGCATCTCTCCAGGAAACCCAGAAAATATTTCTAACAAGCACATTTGTCTTTTTCAGTTTTGTGGATTTTTCTTTTGTTTTCTTAAGTAGAAGCAACAAAATCCCATCCTACATTTCACCTATGACCGGACATAATGTTTGGTTCACCTACATGTACTAAGATCTTCACTTATTCAGTTTTATGTGAAAAAACTGAATTGAAGTGTCATTTAAGAAAATTAACTGAAAACAACTGTTCAACCATCATACGACGTACCGACGAGAGAGTCATATATATATATATATATATATATATATATATATATATATGAATGAATCAAATGCAGATTAAAGACAAATTTTAATAATAATAATAATAATAATAATAATAAAATTCAATAAAAAAAAATATAAAATTCAGAGGATCTTCAAAAAAATCTCTAAAATATGGTACACGAGGACATCAAAAATTACAGTTGTATTTGGAGCCCTCCGATTGATTGAAAAGAGCGTCCTATAGACTCGTTGTAGGAATTCCTGGTATTCCATGACTTAAAGAAATGCAAAAAATTATTCACAAATATTGCTCGCACATGCCGAAGAGCTTTTTGTAAAATATATTATCTTATTTTATTTTTTATTTTTTTGACAAAACATGATCTGTGGAAAATTTCAAAATCATTTCTGACCTTAGGTCTCTGGTTGGGAACTGGAGGGAAATGTGTATCTAACAAAAATCAAAAAAAATAATAATAATAATAATAATAATAATAATAATAATAATAATAATAATAAGGTTTTAACTTTGCTGTACAGGACCAATGCTTGTTAACTAGGAATTATCAAGCACATATACTAAAATATTGTGTTAGCCCAAAATGTAAATTCTGTGATAAATATCCTGAAAGAATTGATGAACTTCTATCAGGTTGCACGATATTGGCACCCACTGATTATAAAACCCGGCATGACAGAGTGGGCCAATATTTGCAATGGAAAATATGCAACTTCTACAGGAAGGAAACTAAAAGAAACTGGTAAAAACACCATCCAGACCCAGTTACGCATATAGGACCTGTTACATTTTTTATGGGAGTAAACAATACACACTGACAGAACAATCAAAGCCAACCGCCGACACATTGTTATTAGAGACCACAAACAAAAAAGTGCCTCCTTATTGATATGGCAGTCCCTGCAGACTGCAATGTATCTTTCAAGATCTTCAAAAAGCTATCAAAATACAAGGACCTTGAAATAGAAATCTCAAAAATGTGGCACATGGGAACATCATCAATCCCTGTTGTAGTTGCAGCTCCATGATTGGTAGGAAAAGATTCCAGTAGACTAATTGAAGTCCACGCTTCAAAGTGATACAAAAAATTGTTATCACAAGCACAGCCCACACTTTACGAAAGGCTTTATCTATGTATTTGTTTTTCAGTGGAAAGTGTCATGATGCCATTTCTAATCTTAGGTCCCTGGGCGGGACCCTGAAAGAAAGTTGTAAACGTCAGAAATCACGGGAAATAAAATACTACTACTACTACTACTACTACTACTACTACTACTACTAATAATAATAATAATAATAAGAAGAAGAAGAAGAAGAAGAAGAAGAAGAAGAAATCACATTCGATTAAGTCGTTGAAAGAAAATTTTAAATTTTCGATATCTGTCTTCGGAAATAAAGTAGGTGAAACATGGGTAAAATATATGTGTACACTGATCAGAGCTCTTTTAAACGGCACCAAAACACATGGAATAGGATTGAAATTTTAAAGGAAGTCTAATCACCGGAAGTAAAGAAACTTAGAAAATTTCACTGAGTAATGTGTGGTGGATTTATGTGGACTTGCCTAATCGAAATACTTTGCGAAAATTGCAGATCACCTGATATGCAGATGCAAATACAAAACGAGAAATAAGAGCAGGAACGACAATTATCTAAGCACTCAGAATCAATATAAAACAAAATTACTAGGATACATCTCTTATAAATGCAGAAGAAAACAATAAAAGACATTATATTGTCGCATAATAAATTTTATATATATTGTGTTACCCAACAAATTATCATAAGATTATATTCTTAAGATCTGCATTATTTTTTAAATGGACTGGAATTAATTGTTAGTTCCCATATCCGCAAACATTATTGAAAGAATCCACCTTAAAAAAATCGCTGGCATCACAATGCAGGTGAATCCTTTCTCTTCTTCACTGGAGAATATAAAATATGTGAGGAAGATATGCCGCTGAAGCTACGAACAAAGAAAACTTTGAAAAGAAATCTTGAACAATGTGTGTTCGTGTTCCACCATCTTATACAAATTCAATCTTTCCATTTTGTAATAACTCATCTAAAAACCTTCTGTTCAAAGCATAAAAAGCTCACCAGTTCAAATGTCCAATAAAACTGTCTGTGAAAATTTTAAGTTCGCTCATTAATAGAAAAGATATAAGTTAAAAAAAATAAACACACGAGCAACCAACAAAATATTATTCTATATTTTGTCTTCCCTTGTACCTGACTCTCCCTTTCTCTGTCTTTGTCTCGCTGCCTGTCTATATTTGTTTCAAATCAATTTGGTCAGTGTACATTCCACATCGGATTTTTATACTTCTCTTATGTATTCCTTCCATCTCTGTATTATTTTTCTTTCTAAATATATCAGTGTACTTTTTGATTCTCTGCAATCTTTTGATGAGCATGTATTTTCCACTGTTCTCTTAATGTTTAAGCCTGTCTGCTATAGATATGATATTCAATGTTTCTGATTCTGCATATTGTTGTGCCACTTCTATTTACCGTCTATTATTAATAAAGTCCTGGGTATGACGATAAACTTCATCCGCGTACTGGGTAAGACGATAAACTACATCCGACAACGATGCCACGAATCAGGAGGTTTTGAGTGGCGTGGAACCACCTCTTAATTGCTGTTCCAACCTGTTAGAGTCCCAACTATGAGCAAATAGGTGACACCCCAAACCGGGATCAAAACACTTTGAAAGTGTAAAAATGGGTCTCAATATCAGTAATACTTTCTAAAGAATTATTACCAGCAATACATTCTTGAAGAAAAAATATTATCAGTAATACATTTTTGAGGAAAAAATTTTACCAGCAATAAATGAAGGAAAAATATTAAAATATTTTTTGAAAAAATATATTAACAGCAATACATATTTGGAAAAAAAAATATTACGGGCAATAACAATCTTGCCGGCATTAAATAACTCACTGAGGTTGATATGCTGTAAAACAAGACAAACACAACCAAAGCATTCCTGCTTAGCCTGCCTGCATTTGTTCCTAATGTCTTTGTACAGAGTCCTAAATTATGTGTCGTATATTGGCATTTATTTTTATCCGTTTTTAACATGCCGAGAATTTAATCTGGCATCCATTCTTTTATTATTTTTTAATTTATGATCTGCATTGCTGATGTTACTATAATGATAAAAGGAAGCAAGAATATGCATAAGTAAGCTTTATTCTGCTTAGAATATTTTATACCATCGTAGTGACTATTTACAGTCCTCTACAAACGAAAATATTCTCCAAGGGAAGGTCATCATAAAACAAGGGAGACTACTCCCGATAACTTTATTACAGTTACTAAAGCTTCTCTTAATGCTATCCTCTTCGAGATTCTATATTCTTTTTGTCAATTGTGTCTGTTTTTAACACGGTCAATATATATCTCCTTCACATTTCGGTGATTCAGGATTCTTTTGTTTGCAATTTGGCTTCAATTTCCGCAGTTTCACTCGATGTTTACATATTACTAGAAAATGCTCTGTTAAGTTGTGCTTATGTATGTTTAGCAGTGGAAATCTGTATTACAGAATATCTTAATGATAATTATATATTCGATTTAGTTTTTGTTTAAGCTGGACTCTTTCCTGTTCATATATATCTTGGGAGTTCTTGAACCAAACTGTTTCCTACTACCTGCTCTCTCCCCGTGCACCATTAGATTAATTTCAGCGAAAGATATTAGGCGTCCCTCATCCGAATTTGGCATTTATTCCACTGTTTCTCTGCTTGCCTATGTTAGCATTTATGTTATCCCATAACGATTGCAATTTACCTAGCCACTTGACGAGAACCTCACAGTCGAAACCAAGGTAATGCGTTAGAATAGAGTGTTTGACCTTTTTGTATTTGCTTTCTCTGCGGGTTCCTTTTTCTGGGCACTGTATTGAGCACTTTCTATATGTCCGTATATTTTGGCACGGTAATTTTTTCAAGTCTTCTCATATATATTTGATTATATATATATATATATATATATATATATATATATATATATATATATATATATATATATATATGCATGTTTCATTAAAACGACAGACAAGGTACTACGGTTAAGCATTTTATTTAATTTTACTTGTGTTTCGAACAAGAGCTTTTTTTCTGGACAAATGGTGTATAAACATTGTCTAGATGTTTTAAAGTTCCGAGCGCTTTCGGCTATACCTTTAGCCATTATCAAAGATTATTCAATTGCGTGTGTGTGTATGTATGTGTGTGTATATATATATATATATATATATATATATATATATATATATATATATATATATATATATATATATATATATATAAACATAAATAAAGTTTTAAACAATATTATTGTTTTATTTTAATTCTAAGTATTTTCTGATCTTCATTATTTTTCTATTCAATATTCAATCACAGCCAATAGCTGATAATTTTAATAAACTCATCATCAGTACACTGGTTTAGGTCTAGAATACCTAAAAAGGCTATTTTCTATGAGTAGAAACGTTTGATTTTGTTTGGTTTGATTAACGACATATCAGCACCATTTTCTATGAAAATCATTTCCTAAAATTTTTACAATATAAATATATTTTCATATTTCCTTAATGTTTTAAAGCCAGTTTGGCGGTTTCATATTTGACCATAGCTGGCACCCTAACATATGCTACCACCATGGTCAGGACGAACCTGGAACAACAGTAATTAAGAGGAGTTTCTCGCTTCTCAAAGCCACCCGATCAGAGGTCTCGGAGCCGGATTAGTTTATCGTTTTACCCAGCAGTAACATTTGGGTTGTAGTATTGCATACTTAAGTGATTAGTGTCTTCATGTACAGGAATAGATAAAATAAATTTGCGCTCCCATTTAATCTACGTTCTACTTTTGATACGTTTCGAAATTATTCGATATACAGTTTCCCCAACAGGAGCGGCTCTGTGGACCGATATAATGTGGCCTTGATTTTTAGTATAGTCATAGCTTCGAAGGTGATTTCTAATGGGTGCGTATAGGAAGTCTCTATTGCTGTGCATTCAACATAACATATATCGAATTCCCTATTTGATCCGTATCAACCACTCAAAATACACCGAGCTATTTTTAAATGAAAGAACTATCACACATTAATAAATTATCTTTCCAAAGTGAAGACTGTATTTTAAAGTGATTAATTGATTGATTTTATTGTTTAACGACATAACAACTCCTTATGCATCATTTTATACCGAAATTTAATTGTCTTGACAGATTAAAGTAATAAATATTAAATATAAAATATGATATATGTTCTTTTGCTTTCACAGTTTAATACATTATTTGCATATACATGTTTTTGTGGGCATAATTACTAGAGGCAATGGTATGTGCGTTTTATGTTCTAGTGTTGTTGAATTTATATTTTGGAATACGATTGGATTTCTTTAAGAAATTGTAGGATATGATATGTATAAATGTCATGAAATAGTTCTTTCATGCAGATTTATTCGATGGTTGATTTTGTTTAGCGGCATATCTCTATGATTTATTTAAAGCTGAAATCTAAATATCTTTGAACAGTTGTATGGCTTCAACTACAAATATAATGTAATGTTGGTCATTTCACCAATTTGACCAACAACAACAAATCGGTGTTGTTGATATTTATTTATATAAAAAAAATGTAGTGATGGTATTCTTGCTATAAGAACATAATTTTATAATTTCATGGTGTCTCTGTTTTGCTTACACAATTTGCCCATAGATGTGACCATAACAAATCCTCGAGTCAGGGTGGACCTATCAACAACAGTAATTAAGATTTATATTCCATGATCCTCAAAACCTTCAATCAGGCGATCAGAATCTTTGGTGGTTGATGTAGTTTTCCTCATGCCCAACACCTATCTTAAAGCCCGAATAAAAACGAATAATATACTTAATATATGTTCATTGGAATATCAGACATTAGTACTTGATAAAAAAAACAAAAACATAGCTGCAAACTGTTAAGAACATCATATTGTGTCGGTAGTGAATGGGGACAGATTTGACCATACCATCAAATTTTTATCAACACAGATTGAAGAATATAAGCAGATAATCAGATATTATGAATGAAAAGAAAAACATTTCACACTGGTTGAACAAATGATGAAAACATCTCTGCAAATGATTTTTAAAAACTGAACAAATGCAAATTTCTAGAGAAGGGAAAAATATAGCACTAAAAAATTAAAAATGTGGAATCGTTAATTGGAAATATAAAAAAAATTCACTCGCCATTTGCTATTGGCGAGGACCCGACTTCTGTTTCTAAAACAAATGCAGGACAAAAAGATTTTTAAAAATTAATAATAACAATAATAATAATAATAATAATAGATATAAATCTTTACACATTTTTTCTGGTGAGGATAAGCTGCACCTGTTTGAATCCGGATACCTATTATATGACACGTGGATTTTATGAATTGAAGCTGAAATTATCAGAGTGTAGGCGACAGTATTTTGCGTGGCATATTGCCAATATTCATTCTTTAATGATCGAGTTTTTCGAAAATACTTGAAGAAACATAGGAAAAAAAATTTGAACATTTTATTCACCATTATTAAACATAGTATTTGTCCTAAAGTATAATTATCCACTATTATATTTCTCGTAGTATTGTCTTCAAGGTAATGATTTGTGGTATTTACCCTGGCGCCCATGTTGCAAACAGATGTGACACAATGTTGAGATTTAAATTGGGTTTAAGTGTCATAATATATATATATATATATATATATATATATATATATATATATATATGTGTGTGTGTGTGTGTGTGTGTGTGTGTGTGTGTGTGTAAAAATGGAAGAAGATAGAGTAGTTTCAACAAGAGAAAATTGTGTATGTTAGAAAGAAGAGAGAAACCGAAAAAAGTATTTGGTTGTAATGTGGATTATTTTAAAACATATTATGTTTTATTTTCCATAATTTTGCTACACACGTTTCCGGTCTTGCGACCTTCATCAGGCAAAGCGTGGAGATTTCCACCTACTATTAAAAATAATTACTTTTTTCCTATGTTTTTCGATGTTAAATATTCTCGATATGAGACATTCTCTTTTTAGTGTGTTAGTGATCCAAATGTCTTTCTTTAAATTGGCAGTGAAAAGTTCGGCGTGAAGGGATATAAAATATTTAGGATTGGTCCGAGAAATGGTGAAAGAGTTATCGACTTTCTTACCTTTTAATGACCATTCTGTGTTCTTAGATCTATTTCCATCTTCCTATGTTTTTATCAGCAGGCGTCTTCATATGTATAAAAAACACACATATACACGTACATACGTACAAACATATACATATACTTCTCAAGATACAAGGAATCAGCATACACACGCATACATACACATATATACCTACATACATATACACATACTTCCTAAGTTGTGTGTGTTTTGCGCGCGTGCCCGTGAGTAGTTCCCTCCTTTTGTCAATATATATATATATATATATATATATATATATATATATATATATATATATATTGTGATCAACAGGTAGACTTTATCTCTGTATCAGCTCATCAGTGTAGCTGCACATTCGACTGCGTTAAGCCAAGACTTAGCATCACAACGGAGATTCTTCCACTAAGCTATCGGCAGAGATGGAGTACATATTTTGAATAAACACGCCAGTGACTCAGATTGCTCAATTCATAGAAGAACTTTCCATTATCAGCAGTCAATTACACCTTATATATATATATATATATATATATATATATATATATATATATATATATATATAATTGTTTACTATAAAAACAATAAAGCTATTGAAACTATTCTTCATTAATTTCCCTCATATTTTTTGCATTCGTACTAGAGATTACAGTCACAAAGAATTGTACAAATTCAAGAAAAATATCATAACAACAAACTTAACCGTGGTGACTTGTTAATCATCTTCAATAAAATCTATGTAGTTATATATAGTTATATAATTCTATATTATTCTTGAATGATGTGAAATAGAATATATCACAGTAACCGGATGAGAAATTAACATACTCATTAAATACAAATTAGTATTACATTTTTTAGTCATCTAAGCAGGGCAAGGTCATAAAGTCTGCAAAACGCCAGGGGACACTGGAAGTGAAAGAAAATGACTAAGCGTTAGTAAGGAGAAAAGACAATAAAAGAACAATTTTCAAGAATACTGGACATATGAATTGATGTTGCATTTAAAGTTTGAAGATCATAAGCGGCATTGGAGTATTACGATAAATTAAACGATTCGAATAGAACTGACGGTTACATCTATCCTATTTCAAAACTAGATCTCATTTGAACACCTGAAGGAAAATATTTATAAAAATCAGAGGGTAAGCGATGGCGATGTGAAATTAATAGGTCAGGCCCGCTAACATTACAGAATGTTCTTTAGATTATCCCATGAATGTTAAGATATATAGCCGGATCACTAGACGAGATATGGCAAAGGTATTCAATGCCCGGAGGAATGGTAGATTTACAAATGTGTCAGGTGGATTCTAACCAGAAAAATTGTCTGACATGAAACGGTTAAGCAACCAGAAGTAGAACTAGCAATTGATTTAATATAGTCACTCGACTAAATGTCAGGAAAAAACGTGAAACCAAGAAGGCATAATGAAATGCTCTACTGGAAGTTGATATCAGGCGTGCTGATGAAAGACAAAAATATTTCTTCATGATGTTTAAGAGAGAAGTTTCGTGTGTGTGTGTGTGTGTGTATGCGTGCGTGCGTGTACATATATATATATATATATATATATATATATATATAGATATATAGATAGATAGATATATAGATATATATATAGATAGATATATATAGTATAACAGCAAAATTGTTCAAATTTTTAGATTAAACTTTGAACCGTTGTATCTCAGAAATGATTAAAGATATATTACTGGAATTATTCGAGATTTTTATGAAACTATTGCATTGTAATTGAAAAATAAGAATTTATTAAACTCTAAGTTGAAATTAAGATCCTTCATGCTGTTGTGACATGCTGATCCAATTGTCCTCTCTTCCATTGCCTCAGTTATCTTGATGGTTATTGAATGGACATTGAAGATAAGCCAGATTATGACGGTTTAATTGCTCAAGTCCATAATGGTCTTTTTTCTCTCGCCATTGTCCATGACTTAAAACAAATTTAACCTGTTGTCTTTTTAGCTAAATAACTCAAAGGGTTTGCAGTGATTGATTTCTGAAAACCTGAAAAAAGAAACTCAATTACTTTAATGTATATTTCAGATATTAAATACTTTGAGGGATGGACAATTATTATTTTTGAAGATTGTAGCTAGCAAGGAAACAATAAATTGTAAAGGGAGTTCCACAGGTGAGAAGTGTGAGAATGAGAAACTATTATAATAGAACTGGCTATTGTATTTTAATAGTTCAATAGGAGAAAGTTGAGACCTCGTTGCCAATGTAGTTTTACGCTTAAAATCATGCAGTCGAGGATCTAGGGTGATCTGCTCATCTGGAATGTCATGATAGTATATTTAGAAAAGACAGTGGAAAGCCAGATCCCTTTGGTTGGAAAGTGACTTGAGTCGAAACGCTAAGTAAGTTTCGATTACAGATTACAGAATCTTCTTTGAATTTTATTAAGATGAGATATATATTATCAAGACCTGACGTGGAAGCGGTATTCAATGCACAGTAGAATGGAATATTTATAAATGTACCACAGGGATTCTCACGAGAAAAAATTGTCTGGGGCGGTACATCGAACCGACTTTCTTAACAGAAGACCCAACAATAAAATCAGTATTATCACTACTCTTCATGTCAGCGGAAAATGTGTATTAATGAAGGCACAATTGTTGCTCTCCTAGATTTTAGCATCAATCATGTTGCTAATGAGCAGAAAAGTCCCTCGTTGTTAATTAAAGGAAAGCTGTTTTGTGCTGGAGGCGATACACGCCATTCCTTATCCAAGTTAACCAATGATTTGAGATACTTTTGTTGAGCTGCAGCTAGTTCTATTTTGTCGGACCTAACAGACTTCCTACTACGACAGGAGTAAATAGTTCTGTCACCTACATAGATATTTAGTTGGGAATTGATGACATCGGGAAGGTTGTTCATGAAGATCAGCAAAGTCGCGGGTGCAAGGATAGATCCCTGCGAGATGCCTGCATTAATATGAAATGAACTTAAAACGTCGCCATTCAACACGACGTTCATTACATGATTTTTTAGATTTATTCGATTAGGTAAAATAATCGTCGAGAGACACCATATCCCTTGAGCTTCCGGAGAATGTCAGCATGCATAAACATGTCGAACGCTTTTGAGATATCTAGGGCCACATCCTGAACTTCACTGTTCCTATCTATAGCTTGATAAATAAATTCAGTGATGCCTGTTAACACATCTGCTGTAGACCTGGGGGAACCGTAGCCATATCGGTTATCCGAAAGAGGTCGCATGTAATAAGATGCTTAACCAATACATCGTTGATTAGAGCGTCTAGTACTTTGCCAAAAAGAGTTAAGAGACAAATATTGTATTAGTCAGATTGTTGTGTATGTGTTAGACATGATTCCATTCTTATTAGTTTATTACAGCATAATATCGAATAAAAAGAAATATATTGGTGAAGTGTTAATTTTTCAAATTGGGGAGAAACTAACTCATATACATATTCGAAACTCTTTCTTTTTTCGTGACTGCAACTAGGCGTTTCGCAAGTATAGATCCGCCATGAAGTTGAATTCATTTCGTATAATTAAATATCTACGTCTTATCAGAAAGCTTTTGGAGTGAATATGCTTAAATAAGAACCCGATAAGCGTTTTCATTCCGTAGCACCAAAAGGAAGAATATATAATGAAATTGTTACCCATATCATAATTTGTATCCCAAAAGAACATGCTACGCCTACGCTATGTCTGATTTAAATGGATTCTGTAATGTAAATAATTGTTTTACACATAATTTTCTATTCGGGATTAGAATTTGAATAGCTAATTTTCTCTGAAATATTATTTATTCTTTTGTTTTGCACAGCACAAACTGAAATTCAAAATATTTGGTTCTTAATACCCAAGATAAAATACCAAAGTTTCCTATTTTTAAAAAAAATAGGATAAAAATGTTTTCTTGCATATTCTCTACTGGTGATATTACTCCAGGGACTGCTTATCGCTTTCTTTTTTTATATCGATATATTTAGCTGGTAAATTAAATGCA
>CAHIKZ030000119.1:1402500-1427500 GCA_903632075.3 Acanthosepion pharaonis | reverse complement strand
ACACTATCTTTTGTCCAAACAACACTTCCTGTTACTTCGTGAAACTGCTATACACGCTTCAAGCACACTAGGGCAGTTTACAGCTTTTTTTTTCTAGAAGGCTACTCACTTCTTACAGATAAGCACGACCATTTAAATAGTTACAGCCAGGGATTCAAAGAAGCGAGGTACCACATCCCCCGCTTATGTGCTTCCGTCTAGCACTTATCCATAATACCATTGGTTTTTGCTCTCTATCGCCCTTAGGACGAAGGAGCCGTAATCTTCGACCAAATATCGAAGATTCATCATATTCTCATTCGATTTCTCTCGTCCAGGTTTCATATCTGCCGTGACCTCTTTAATCCATCATAAAGAATGGGCAGTCCACTTCAACAAAACCGATGTTGAAGGTAGATATTTCAGAGACTCCTCCATTGACTATGAACTAACCCAGGCGGACATCCGCGACCTCTTCTTAACCTCGTGCGCTGATAAATGCTTAGAAAATTATTTACCCCAAATTGTTACATTAGACCATTCCATAATCAGTGCCCAAATTGATGCCAATCCTAAGAAGGATTTTTCGCTATGTAAAGGCGGACTGAGACAGATTTCAATCCTACATGATAGAAGCTCCCCTCCTAAACTGCTCAAAGCATGCCCTCTCCAAAATTGAGTCATTTATCATGGATTGTATCCTACCCGATTCTTTTAAAATTTCAGTGAAAATCCAAAATATCAACTTTGGTTCACCCCAGTATATGTTGCAGTCATAACAAACCAAAAACACTACTTCAATATCTATAGCAAGGTGCGATGTACTTCGGCTTTCACTGCGTTCAGAACTGTACGCCATCGTTGCAAAATGGTTGTAGAAAAGCTATACACGAGAAGTCCATTTTTTCAAAACTGCTGAACGTTTTTTTTCTTTCAAGACGTAAATATAAAATTTTTATTTTAACGTAAAGATGAATTGTTCTTATTTTCTTATCAGTATTTAACTTATCTGTTTCTCTTTGAATAATACTGATTGATTAATCAACTAGTTTTCGTATCTAACTTATATGACTCGCGATTCGTATATTCCTTAGAAAGAATATTATATTAGTTGTAGATATTTCGAAATAATTTTTTTTCTTGGTAAAACTAATATATTTTTCCTTAGAAATACTACAATATTAGCTGCAGTTAACGGTATTTTGGTAAGTTCACTGAATAAATAACATGATATACTGATGGACGAAAAAATGAATGTGCGAAAGAATAAAGTTTATACATACACACACATATATATATATATATATATATATATATATATATATATATATATATATATATATATAAATAAAAGGTCCTTGAAAAATTATTTATAAATAAAGGTATATATATATATATATATATATATATAATTTTATGCGTAAAATAATTTTTCAAGGACCTTGTATTTTAAAACAAATATACTCCGATAAGTAATATCCCCGCATCCTTAAATTAATCTATATAAAATATTATTTTTTTCGATTTGCAGGAATGTTTCATTCAGTTTTATTGTCTTAAAATAGTAAAGATAACAACAGCAACAATATAAAAATAATAATTATTATTATTATCATCATCATCATCATTATTTAAATTGAACGACAGTGATATGTTATCAGTCGTATAATTTCTCAACTTTATTAACCGAATGTTAACACAATCTTTTACCATTAATTGTTTGACAGTTTATATTATTAATGGAATATTGTTGGTAGCAACAAATATAATATCTTTTTTACTTAATTAAAAACTAATCCGATTAACAGCAGCAGTAGCAACAACAGTAAAAAAAGATAATAAAAATAAATGTAAATAATCATCTCTTCTTTTACATAACTGTAAATATACAATGTATTATTTAAACATATTACTCTACAAAAATCATGTCTGTCTTCGCAGGATTAGATTTTGTTTCAAATGTGTTTCTCCATGGTTTTCTTTTTTGCATTCCAGTCGCGTCTCTGTCTCTTGACAAACCGCCTAGGAGAAAGAAAACTCCGAATAATAAATCGTAACTCAAAGAGTAAATGGTTGTTGCGAACGATCCCCTACAGGCTTCGAAACTCTCTCTGTATAAGACCGTTACCCAATGTGACCGGCAAATTTGGATGAACATTTGAACGCGTGCGTCACTTGTGGGGACAATATGAAAACTAAAAGTCAAACCAAAATGCCCAGTTTGATTCTTCCAGTAGATAAACAGGGAACCCATTCCCCAGGACAGAATCTACTTGAGGTCAAAAACCCATAGGAAAAAACCTCCAGAATGATCCCAATGCTTTCCCTGCGAATTCTCCAACTATTTACATAACCATTCATTTACGAGATAAAAGGTAAAATAGTCTTGTGAGGGATACAAACTCGGTAGGATTGCATTCTATGAAATCTTGCACAAAACCCAGAAAAAAATCATTAGCCAAATATATGATATTTAGCAAGAAAATTTTCGACAAGCAATTACAAATTACATTGACGAAAATAAACTTGACTATGTAAGAAAGACAGATGTTGAAATTGAAAAAGAAAAAAAAAACTAAAGCCAGAATATGTGAATCAACAGAATATTAAAGGGAACTAAAATGAACATAAAATGTAATAACATCACACAAACCACACATCATACTGAAGAAACTGTGATATACGCCAATGACTGCGAACATAATGCTGAAACTTTAGAAGTGTTGGAAAGGAGAGATCTTAGTCGCTCACAAGCCTACTTTAAAACGTCGAAAACACATTTGACGGCAAAGAAGAATAGTTTACAAGAAGCCAAGCAAGAAATCATGGTGTATATAAGTTAGAAAGTAAATATTGAAATGAAGAAAACATAAAACTTTCAAAATTACAACCAACAAAGAATATCCTCAAAACTATTAAACTCTGCAATGTAGCACCCAAATCAATTCTGGATGACGCAGACGCACATATAAATGTCAACGAAGCAGTGTATGCATCAGCAATTGCAGCAACTAAAACATTAAACATAAAAGCAAAAATAATGCAGTCTCAAAGACATGAAGATTCAACGTGAATAAGAAAAACAGGGAAATAAATTGAACAACTTAGAAGAGAATTATCAGTAATCGATGAACTGGATATACAGTAACAAATGTAAGGATATAGAAAAAGTAGAAGAGTCAAAAGTAAATGCAAATTTAGGAATTAAAATTAAGTTTTCTCAGCTAAAGGAAAATAAATCAAGCAATAAAACTGAAGGGTCAACAAATCAGAAGCTATGAAAAAAGATGAAAATTTTACAGATACAACAAAATCTTTTAAAAAGATGCGAAGAGATTTTACTCAGACATAGTCAAACAAAAATGATAACCCCACCCCGCCCAACAATGGAAGAAGAAAAGAACTTTCCAAAGGACTTCAAGAAATGGTCAATGATGCTACTAAAATCCGGCATGGGTAACCAAAGTATTTACCTTCCTTCTAGAAAACAATGATGACATAAATGTCCAAAAAAAAGGAAAACTACAGATCAATTACATGTCTTCCAAACTACTTGTAAACTATTGATATCTCTTCTGGCAAAACAGACATAACCCTTCTTAGAAAACAAATTACATACTATTTCTTGAAC
The DNA here is from genome assembly GCA_903632075.3 of Acanthosepion pharaonis. NCBI lineage: Eukaryota > Metazoa > Mollusca > Cephalopoda > Sepiida > Sepiidae > Acanthosepion > Acanthosepion pharaonis. The sequence goes on along the minus strand of CAHIKZ030000119.1, from coordinate 1,423,890 downwards.
AAATAAGGTAAAAACGTGGCTGTTATGGATGTCAAAACCAATTATTTATTAACAGGATGATCATAGAAAACTGATTCAAACATCTCAGTACTGCCTGGACTTTAATGTCTTTAAATATGTACAAGTTATCACCCGCCGTCATCAATTTCATCAATCAAATTATACCGATATGCAAAACAACACTACATTTCAATCATATTAATAGAATCTATAAATCTGGCGAAATAAACATCAACAGAGGAATATTTCAAGTTGCCTCTTTGTCTCCTTTACTATTTTGTATATTCCAAAACATAACAGGACGAAATATGGCTATCAGATGTCTCAAAAGAAAATAAGGTATCTATTTTACATGAATGAATTAAAGTTGTATGCTAGGAATGACAGTGAGTTTGAAGATCCTCTGAAAAGAGTAAAATGTTTCAGTAATGAGAATATAATGGAACTCAGTTTGAAGAAATATGCTAAATCCACAACTGTACGTGGCTCACTACAATAAACTTCCTTTATTAGCTTAGACCTTGGGGTAACAATCAAAAAGTTATAGCAAGGAGAAGCTTATAAGTACCTCGGTGTAAATAATGGGGAAGGACTTCACCGCAAAAAATGAACAAAATATTGCGAAAAGGGTACTACAGAAGGTTGGGACTGATATTGCAGTATTATAGCCATAATAGACTTGATTCAATCAAGTTTAAACATCTTGAACTGAATTGTAAACAACATCAGACGAATGTATTGGAAGTCAGCATAACTTATTTCTAAGTATAACATGCATCATCTAAATACCGATGAAAACTATCTAATACATAACTTGTATAGAAGATGGCAGAGGACTTATTCAGCTAGAATTGTTGTACAAGATTATAACAATTGGCAAACGAGTATACATGGCAATGAAAAAGGACTGGACGAAAGAATTACTCAAATAACATGAAAACAAAGAAAAATATTTAAAAATGAAAGAAGGTTGTAAATACAAACGAGATTTCCATTTAATAGATTCTGTAGAAATACCCTAGAATCAACTGTTGCCACAAAAATTATGAAAAAGACAGGCAAGGATAAATCTTTTGAACAGATGAATCAATGCAAACCTCTGCATGACCAATATCGAGAACGTGCTAATAAAGCCGATGTTGAGAAAGTTAATACGCATCGATGTTGACGAGTATTAAGATTAAAGGCTTTATTCTTGCAGTGCACGACTAGAGTCTTTTCACTAGAAGCTTTCAGGCAAATATCATACATAATAGTGTGGATCTAAAATGAAGGCTCTGTGACAAATATTATAGACATACTATGTTCTTTACTTGCGACAGGTGAATATAAAAGTCGCTACGTTAGATAGGGCCAATATTTACATTGGACAAACATTTTGGAAAAGATGTTAACAGACATTTGTATGAACATCACCAAGCGCCAGTTACAGATGAAGAAATCATCGCAATTCTATGGGATAAATTCATCTTTACAGACAGGAAATTGAAACTGGGCATAACTGTCAAAATCTACACACTAAGAAGAACGTTGTCGCTAATGATGTTATGGGAGTTAGAAAAAAATCGTGAAATGTCGACATATGCAACACAGCCCTAAGTGCCTTAGGTCTTTCCACAGACTTGTTATGGGAAAGACCTTAGGTACTTAGTGACCATAGAAGAAAGAGAAATATAATAATGATGAAAATAATACAAATACTACAACTAATAAACGCAACACAAATATCTTCCAGTTTGTGTTCGTATGCTATAATAAACTAATCAGAATTGAATCAATTTTAGCTTTAACGCGCGCGCACACACACACACACATATATATATATATATATACGTATATATATATATATACGTATATATATATATATATACGTATATATATATATTTATATATATATATATATATATATATATATATATATATATATATATATATATATATATATATATATATATACGCACTCAAATATTCTTCATTTACTTTTAGGTCATAAATTAATTTATAAATAAATGTAAGTATATTTTATCTCCTGATCCATGAATTACTGTGTATTTATAAGTAATTTTTTTTCTATTATTATTATTATTATTATTATTATTATTATTATTATATAATAATTTTATTGTCTATATTCAGCATTGTACAAATGCGACTTTAAATTAATTTGAATCTCAATATCTTTGACGAAATACTTTTTTACAATGTAACTTTGTTTTACCCGATTAATAATTTGCAGAAAATTATAAAGATTAAAGCATTGTTCCTTGCGTTTCTTTGTATCCGAGTTCAATCCCTGAACGTGGTAGTAAATTTTCAAATCCATTAGAAACTGAGAAATTACTTTGCAGTCCTAATGATCAAGACTGCTGCAGAAGCAGTTGCGTTAACAAGAACATGAAATTTGAGTCTCCAGATTCTACGTTCCGGATGGACCCAAGAGAATTTTGGCTTTGCTAACATATTAAGTGTGAAATTAATCGCAAGGCAGAGAAGTACTGAATTTGATTTAATAGAATTGAGCGTTACCAAATAATAACCAATTTCGTTTAATCTACCCATGGACAACCGAATGTCAATAATTCATCCCAGTTATTCGAAATACACTGAAGATTAAGCGGATCGACAAAGTGAAGAGCACTGGAATACTCGAAGTTTGAAACGTTTGCGTAGCAAGATCGAAATGATATCTGTCTGTAAATAATATTAATAGAGATTTTGGGCTTTATTATATATTTCAATTATGATAACATAGTTATGATTGGTATGGTTTGTTTTGTTTTAGAGCATATCAATCTCAATTTAATGCTGACATCTTTTTTTTCTTCTGGTAATATTTTGTTTTGTCAAAAATCTATTTCTGGTAATATTTTTCCCTCAACCATGTATGTTTGGTAACATTATTCTAAAAAATGTATTGCTGATATTATCTTTTCTATAAAATATAGCGAGTAAATTTTTTCCCTTCAAAAATTTATTTCTAGTAATAATTTTTTACAAAGTATTTCTAGTATTAAAACCTATTTTTACACTTTCATAAAACTTTTTACCTCAGTTTTGTGATTAACTATTTGCCCATAGCTGGGACCCTAACAGGTGCTACTACCCCGGGTCAGGGTGGACCTGGGAACATCAACAATTAAGAGGTGGTTCCACGCTCCTCAAAACGTCCTCCTAGTTATGAACTATCTACATTCAAAAATCAATATTATACAAACACACACTTACGCATACATAAATGTCTATATAATGAGAATACGCAAACATATTTGGTTATACATACTTTTATAATAATTATCTTTTGATATGTAAGTGACAAGGAAGAAGAACTAAGCCTCCAAATAAAGAACAATGCGAGTATCCGTATTCTGCGTTCGCTTATCACTATGTCAATACCAGCCAAACTGTAGCCTCATAAAATTATAAGAGTACTAAATATGGCGTCAAAAATCGATTTTGCTAGAAATAGCGCTGACTGCTAATTACAGAGGACGGCAGGATGAATTAAGTTGAAATGCAACACATAACATTCTGGAGCCATTTTTAGCTTAAAAACCTAGTATTAAAACGTCATTTCAAGAACTACTTTAACTGAACATTTTGCGATAGTGAATACAGTGACTATTAATAAACGCTACATAAACTCATAGCTGACGATGCAAATCTCGTCTGCAATTTTTGTGATATGGCACGTTTCACTATATTTCATAGCTATGAACTGATGTTGAAATAATTTGTTTGAAGCTTTCAAATTATATCGAAGTGATACAATATAGATATTGATGGATTGATTTGTTTTTTTTTGTGTTATCAACCTTATATAGTTCACTTAAAGACGAATCATATTTTGTATTATAAGAATAATTATATTTTTTATTTTTGGGTGAATATTTCGTTAACAATGGAGATGGCAATGATTTCTTGGTACAAAACCTACTATTTAACTAAGAGCTGAGGAAATAAGTGTAGAATATAGAAATATATTATATCCAATAGTTTGTTTTTCTAATACTTATGTAAAAAAATAATTATAAACAAAAGCTTCTCAAAAGTCTCAGAACTATTTACAAGCCATTCAGTTTACAACAGTTTATTACTATGTGTACTTGCCTTACAGTGAAGACAATCTTATGGCCATCGGTTCATTTGAAGGAACAGCAAGACTCCTTATTAGTACATTGCAATTATTACTAACTTTTTTACTCTTTTAGGGATGCATTTGCCTTAAGGTTTTTAAAATATAACTTTGAAATTCATTTTTTTCTAGGTATTCCTGAACTGCTCTTCGAGACCGAGTAGAAGATATCAGCAATTGTGGGTTCCTGTGTCAACCAAATGTCCAATTATTTATTTTAGAAAACTTTCTAAATCCAAATTTGTTCAGCTTTTTTCCTAGCTTAAGTGTCATTTTATATTTCCATGCAACATCAATGCTCCACATCTGACGAAAGCTCACACTATTTATATTTGGACTAATATTTGTCCCCATCTTTGTTTTTGTTATCAGCAACAAAAAAAGATGAAGACAGTAGTCCAAATATAAATAGGGTAAATAAGGATAAATACACATCCCAGAATTTCAGAGAGAAATTATCTGGCGAATGTTTAACATGTTTAGAATGAATTTGTCAAGTTAATTGGCTTTCGAATTTCAAAATCACGTGGAACTTTTGACTCATATTTTTTCTAAAAATGCACCTTGTGATAACGCCATTCAGCATAATATTATTACTATTGTTTTTATTTTCTTTGATTTCTGGCGTTTACACATTTCTTTACGAGTCCCGCCCAGGTTAGAAATGGCATCATGACACTTTCCACTGACAAAAAAAAAATGTTTTTTATTATTATTATTATTATTATTATTATTATTATTATTATTATTATTACTACTACTACTACTACTATTATCATAATTAATATATTGTTACTACTAATATATTTATATTAATAATAATAATAATTATTATTATTATTATTACTAATACTACAATTATTATGGCTACTATTACAATTACAATTATTTTTAATATTAATATTATTGCAAATACATTTAATATCATTATTATTTTATTATTAATATTATTAGCGGTATTATTATTATTATTAGTAGTAGTAATATCATTATTACCACGTTTTATGATTTTCTTCGTAATAAAATACTTTCAAATCTTTCATTTAAGGCCTGAAGTAAGGGAAGGTTGTTCTTATAAAGCTATTAAGCCTATTTTATGGAGAGCTTTTTTCTTGATATGTAGCGGTGCTTCTGTACATATTCTTTCTATTTCAGATATTAATAGGTTTCCTTGGATGATATAAAAAAAAATCGCTATTAATAATTATCTTCTACTCATTGCCCATTAATGCACACGGGCCCATTTTTGGAGCGATGTGCATTAAAGAGTTAACAATTCGAAGGTTTCTCTTATTTTTTTTTATTGAAATAGTCGTTCTCTTTAATTGCTTCATTCGTAAAATTACTACGCCTAAGTACTTATATTTTGAAAGGTGATAATAATAATAATAATAATAATAATAATAAATTGTTATTGTTATTAAAGACCACAAACAAAATCGGTGCCTCCTTATTGATATGGCAGTCCCTGCCGACTGCAATGTATCTTTGAAGATATTCAAAAAGTTGTCAAAGTACAAGGACCTTGAAATAGAAATCGCGAAAATGTGGCATATGGGAACATCAACAATCCCTGTTGTAGTTGGAGCTCTAGGACTGGTTGGAAAAGATTCCAGTAGACTAATTGAAGGGATTCCTGGAAGTCCATGCCTCAAGGAGATACAGAAAATTGTTCTGACAAGTACAGCCCACACCTTACGAAGGGCTTTATCTATGTAATCTTTTTTTTTTTTTTTTTTGTCAGTGGAAAGTGTCATGACGCCATTTCTAACCATAGGTCCCTGGGCGGGACCCGGAAAGAAATGTGTAAACGCCAGAAATCAAAGAAAATAAAAAAGAATAATAATAATAATAACAAAATATTAATAATAATATCCAGTATGAAAGGAAGCCAACAAACACAAAATGGAATTTCAAGTGGATGAAAAAAGTGTAAGTAAACCATCATATACATACTACAGAGGTAAAATATCTAATGAAATGAAGCAAAAGCAAATGCAATGGACTAAATGCAGAAACGATAACAAGATAAGCCTCTTCATGGTCAATACTATTCTCGTATCAAAAGAGTCAATGTAAATAAACCCCGTATCCATCAGTGGTTACGGAGTGCACGGTTAAAAGCTGAAATCAAAAATTTTATTCTTGCTGCACAGGACCAATGGCTGCTAACTAAAAAATTACCAAGCAAAAATATTTGTGTTTATCCAAAATGCAGATTCTGTGATGAAAATCCAGAAACAAATTACCAAATTGCATGAATTTTCACCGTATAAATATCCACCAAATATAAAACTCAGCATGACAAGAAGAGACAATATCTGTACTGCAAAATATGCATGTTTTACTGGAAGGAAACTATAAGAAATTGGTATGAACGACACCCAAACCTAATTACAGACATAGGACCTGTAACAATCAAAGTTAATAGTCCAGACATAAATAGACCACAAATACAGAATGTATTTTTCTTGTTCACATGACATTTCCTGCAGACTGTAATCTATATCTGAAAATTTTCCACAACACATCAAAATATTAGGATCTTCACGTATAAATGTCAGAAATGTAGTTCTTGAAGACGTCAATAAATCTAGTTGGGATTTTAGACATCGGTTTGATTGGAAAAGTTTCTGATAGACTCATTATAGTGTTCCCTGGAAGCTTCAACCTTGAAGAAATACAAAATATTGTTGTCACAAGTAAGCCTCACGTCTTACGTAGGGTATTATTAATATAAAATGTGCATGAATATGACATTATGACATTTCTGATCTTAGGTCGCCTAAGGAAATGAGTATACAATCGAAACCAAAAGAAAAATAATAATAATAATAATAATAATAATAATAATAATGAACTCTTTGCCAAAGACGACAATGAGTTGAAAGGCCTCCTCAATATTGTAAAATACTTCAGTGACGACATAGGTATGGACTTCGGATTAGATAAATATGCAAAAGTAACATTCAAGAAAGGTAGAATTACAGAAACACCCTTAATAGATTTAGATTTTGTCACAAAGATTAGGGAACTGGAGCATGATGAAGTTTATAATTACTAAGAAATTAACGAAGGAGATGGCATACAACCCCCCCCCCAAATGAAGGAAAAAATCAGAAAGAGTACTACAAGCGTGTACGTCTGGTACTAAATACTGAGCTACACTCAAAAAACAGAATATCAGCCATAAACACATTGGCTGTCCCTGTGGTGCAATACAGCTTTAATGTCCTTAACTGGGCCATAGCTGAAATTAAGCGAATGGACGCCAAAACGAGAAAGCTTCTCACTTGCTATCGCATGCATCATCCCAAAGCTGATGTTGATCGTCTGTATGTGCCCAGATCAGAAGGAGGCAGAGGATTAGTTCAACTAGAACTGTCCTACAAAACTACAACACTTGGCCTCCAAAGATATTTGGAAACTACAGAAGACTGTATGATGGTATGCGTCAAAGAAACATGAAAGTAGTAAGCGTCTTTACTTCGTAATGAAAGAAGACAACAAATTCAAAATAGAGCTTCAAATGGGCGTAGAGATGCAACTACAGCACAATACACCGACTGAAACTGCAAAATACTTAACAAAGTCAGCAAAGACGAATGCAACCGACCAGATACAGAAGCGATGGCAAGATAAACCGCTTCATGGCCAATACTCTGCCCGTACCAAACAAGCTGACGTAGACAAAACCCGTACCCATCAGTGGCTACGTAGTGCAGGGTTGAAAGCGGAAACTGAAGGTTTTATCATTGCTGCGCAGGACCAATGCTTGCTAACTAGGAATTATCAAGCACATATACTAAAATATTGTGTCAGCCCAAAATGCAGATTCTGTTATAAATATCCAGAAACGATTGATCATCTTGTATCAGGTTGCACGATGTTGGCACCCATTAATATAAAACCCGACATGACAGAGTGGGCCAATATCTGCACTGGAAAATCTGCAACTTCTACGGGAAGGAAACTGAAAGAAACTGGTATGAACACCAATCAGACCCGGTTACGGAGTTAGGACCTTTTACAATTCTATGGGACTACACAATACACACTGACAGAACAGTCAAGGCCAACCGCCCAGATATTGTTATTAAAGACCACAAACAAAAAAAGTTTCTCCTTATTGACATGGCAGTCCCTGCTGACTGCAATGTATCTTTGAAGATATTCAAAAAGCTGTCAAAATACAAGGAACTTGAAATAGAAATCTCAAAAATGTGGCATATGGAAACATCACTTACTCCCTGTTGTAGTTGGAGCCCTAGAACTGGTTGGAAAAGATTCCATTAGACTAGTTGAAGGGATTCCTGGAAGTCCATGCCTCAAAGAGATACAAAAAATTGTGCTGACAAGTACAGCGCACACTTTACGAAGGGCTTTATCTATGTAATTTTTTTTTTTTTTTTTTTGTCAGTGGAAAGTGTCATGATGCCATTTCTAACCTTAGGTCCCTGGGCGGGACCCGCAAAGAAATGTGTAAACGCCAGAAATCAAAGATAATAATAATAATAATAATAATAATAATAATAATAATAATAATAATTTTTATTTTCATTACACTCACGCACACACACACATGCACATATATAAGATATATATATATATATATTGATTTCTCCTTGAATTCTTAGACCTAATGATGCAGCCCATCATATTTTTAATACGTTCACTTCTTTTTATTGGTCCAGTTTTTAAAAAGTCTTCGCAAGAAAGTTTTTAAGACATTATACGACTATGTCAATCAGTATTAAAATATTTTCTTTTCTATTTTTTACAATAATGCTGGTTGTCTTGCTTGTACAGTTACATGTATGTTGATAAAATAACTCATATAATAATAATAATAATAATAACAACAACAACAGCAATAACAATAACATTCAATATATTTCCGTGTTGTCATCAGAGTTTTGCTAGTCAACAAATCTCACATACTTTTCTCACTACACTTGCAGACATCAGCGGTGCTAATATCCTTAAAATCCTGTGTTCTCTAATTACCAACATATGCATTCTTCGTTCCAGTTAATATTGCATCGTTTATTATCGCTGCAATTATGACATTGCATATTTTTCTCTGCTCCTTCGAATTAGCTATTTATTATATATCAGGGCGAGAATATGAATTCATACCTTTCCCGACAAGATTTGCGAGTAAGTGAATTCAACAAACTTCAGTGGATTTCGAAATCAGCTCACCGATTTCCCATTCTGAGCCTTTATCCATTACACCTCAAGCCCATGTTTGTAAATTAAGGCTGAACATACGTTAGTTTTTTATTTAAGTTTCTATACTGTTGGATGTGTATACAGCTGAATATTATAGTAGTTGTTGATTTCCTTATACGTAAAACTTCTCAACAAGGACAATGCTGTTATCGAGGGATATGGTGTCATTTTCGAAATATGTTGTTCTGTAGAGCTCATTTATCCGCGTTTTGGGGTTATCCTAGCAGAGCAGTGATGTGGCCTTTTGTTAAAAATCCTGGTAAAATAAAAGAGAGTAAAACTACGCATGAATCCAAGCGTTCAACGTAAATAATTTTCCGAAATGAACAAAAACGAAAATCGATTACCCAATAGCTCATTTCGTGCACATAGCAAAGTCCATGTTCTCAAACAAATGTTCATATTCTCTACGCTATGTCAGATTTTATTGTACTTCAGTGACCAAATTAAGCGAATGGACGCCAAAACGAGAAAGCTTCTCATTTGCTATCGCATGCATCATCCCAAAGCTGATGTTGATCGTCTGTATGAGCCCAGATCCGAAGGAGGCAGAGGATTAGTTCAACTAGAACTGTCCTACAAAACTACAAAAACTGGCCTCCAAGATACTTGGAAACTACAGAAGACTGGATGATGGTATGCGTCAAGGAACATGAAAGTAGTAAGCGTCTTTACTCCGTAATGAAAGAAGACAACAAATTCGAAATAGAGTTTCAAATGGGCGTAGAGATGCAACTACAGCACAATACACCGACTGAAACTGCAAAATACATTTGGGAAAGCCGAAAATAAGAAGACGATAGAACACAGAATTTTTTTTTAAATTTACTTTAAAAAAGTAGAAAAAAACTCTGAACAACGGCAAAAAATAAAAGAGGAGAAAAAGAAAAAAAAACTAAGTAAGGCAAAAAGAAAATATTTCTGCAAATAGATTTTCCATATGAGATTAAAGAGTAAGAGAGAGGGAAAAATGAAAGTTTAATATCAAAGCTGAGATAAAATGCTAAACAATACCTTAACGTAGACTCCAGATATTTTATTTTATATAATTCATCATATTTTTAAAAATATTCAAACAGATGTTTAATATATATTTAATTGGTTGTTCGAGAATAGACAGAGCGGTTTTGGAAACATTTGAATACAAGACACAATCCCTCTTGCCAGACAATTTCAAAAGACCATTGACATCTCTTTGAATATTTTGGTTTGCAACACATATCATTAGTAGTAAGTGCAAACCTTAATGACGGCCCCGTATATTTAAACTTGTGCCAGAACAAAACGTATATTTCTGACAATGTACCAAAGGAAAGATATATTTCAAATAATAATATTCGTAGACATCAAATATTCACTTTCAACATATATATATATATATATATATATATATATATATATATATATATATATATATGTGTGTGTGTGTGTGTGTGTGTGTGTGTGTGTGTGTGTGTGTGTGTGTCTGACTACAAAAACAAATATGACAAACTGATTAGTTCAATAGAATCTATACAATAGTCCTGATTTATCAAATCTTCCCGAGGTTCATAGTGAGTAATCATTAGGTTTTCATTCTACTTTTGACTTCAATAAGCTCGTAATATTTATATCAGATGTGTCTGCGTTTTTTGGGATCTAAGAAGGAGAAAAAAATCCCTGGGATAAAATTACAAATGACTGTGCCTCGACAGATGTAATGGATTAGGAATTTCCTCAATGTAAGACCTAATAAATCCTCGCAGATTTCTCAGTGAGACAATTAATAAAATTTAAATATCGGAAATATATTTAGCCTTTGAGCTATTTAAATTTCCATAGCATGTTTCCTGTGAAGTAATGCAATTGTATTTTGAAGGCAAATGCAATAATTTGGCGATTCTAGATTCCTTCTCCTTTTCAGGTACAGATTAAATAAAAAATTAAATTATTTATTTCCACTAAATCGCGCAGTTATTTATTTCATTATAAAGACTGTCCACCCCCAAATATACTGACCTTTTAAATGATAATATATGAAGTGTTTTCTGACATGTAAACAATTTTAATTTTTAAACTTACGGGATATTAATGGCTATTGATTACAATTAAGATTAACGGTTTAAATTAAATATTAAATGAAATTAAATCCATGGTTATGGAAAATGAAAAGCAAAAGTTATAGGAATCGAAAAAGGGAATACATTTATTTGGGTCACCCTTCATATCTATATACTAAGAAGAATTGCTACTCTCCAAACTAGAAATGCCTTTGGATTTAAAAGTTATTTCAAACAAGGATGAGAATTTAAATCAGGGGATGATTTTTAGACCTTTGCACTGACTTTCGCACAAATTATTAAGGATAAATAGCTGTGTATATTAGGCGATATGGCGAAAGTAACGGGTATATTTAGTCATATTTACCTACCTCCTAAAGTGAAATGTCATAAAGAAATTAAATAATGGATTTTAACTGAGTTCTAACATAGTAGGCTAACATCCTAATCAACTATGTAAATCGAGGTCCATCGATCTTCAACGTCACTTTTGTATCATCCCAACATGCAAATTTCAAATTATAGATAAGGGAGCAAATAAAAACAACAATTTAAATATCTGGGAAGTGATTAAACAAAGGACGTAAAGTGCGACACTGAAATCCGAACAGACATTGAGTAACTCAAGATGTCTTCTAAAAAGTAAGCAAAGTAAGAATGTTTCATTAAGAAAAAGAAAAGTGTCCAGAACTTCACTATTTACATCATTCGGAATATTGTTGTCATCGTTTTTGCCATATTTATCGCAAATTTTGGCCGATGTACGCTCCGGCCTTCTTCAGGTGGTTGTAATATCGATCTGAACCCTTTATTACGCTTATTTTCTTTCTGTAATGTACATAGCTTATATTGTTAAGATTGTGGCTGCCATTAATGAATACTAGTAGGAATTCTAGTTTTCTCAGAATTGCTTAACTGTTTAAGTTGAATAAATCCGGGGAAAAGACACATCCTTTTCTTTCACCCTTTCTTTTTTTTTATACATCTGCACATTTTTAGTCCGTATGCAGGCGGTTTGCTGCCAGTATGTATTCTTGATTTTTCTAATGTCTTTCCCAAATATGTCAAGGTTGCTGAGCAGCTGTAACGAATCTTTGTGACGTACTTTATGGAACGCCTTCGGCTAATCTATAAAACACTGTTACATGTCATTTCGTATTTGTATTGTTCTTACTGATTATATTCACAGTGTTCTAGAGTTCCATTCATCAAAATACGAATGATGAGTTTTGTTATGTATCGCAGTAGACTGATTGTCCAGTGGTGTTCACATTCAGTTGTTCCTGATTTCTTAGGCAAATCTATGAAAATAGATCTGCTGGGGTCTTCGCTTATGTCACCACTGTTTTAGATTTCCCTTATTATTTCTGTGATCTTGTCTGTGCTGAAATCATCTAAGGTTGCGAGCATCTGTATTACTATTCCCTGTGGCCCTGCCGCATGTGTTTTAGCATGTCAGTTCTCTTGTTTTTTTTAGTCCTCCTAAATGGCAGTATATTCTAAACAATCTCCTCATCAAGAAACAGATATTCGGTTCTACGTGCTGAGAATACAGTAGACTGAACATGTAAGCAACGACGAAGTTTTAGAGAAAACGAAAACAAAAGGAACAGCAGAAGAGACAGTTTGCATTTCTAGGACAGATAATGAGGAATGAGAGCTTGGCAAATTTGATACTCTCAGAACAAACTGAAGCAAGAGGACAGAGAAGACCTATGCATAATCTGCCGAGTGACCATTCGTCGATTGATGACAGAACGGGTTTTATGATAGATAACAAAAAGAAAAAAAATATAGTAAGAACTACAAAGGAGATGAAATTGTGGAGAAACATTATCGCCAGCGTATTAACGGACACGTCACATGGGAGCAAGGGATTAGCTCTATGAGTTGGCTGACTGATTCTCGTGATTTAAACGTTATAGAATCCACTTGGGGAAATCTTTCACGGTAGGTTTACTTAAATTGTAGACTGTGTCACTTCGTATATGAGTTAAGCTAGACCATTTATACTGCTTAGAATTACTTACCATCTCAGTTCATTAAAACCTTCGTGGGAAACACGAAGGAGAGGATTTATGAGGTTTTAGTTGGTAAAGGCAGTGTCTTATAATAATATAATAACATTGTAAGCTCTTCCTTTTTTATGTGCCATGTCCTTACAGTAGGTAGATGAACATGGCTCTCCACCTTATACTTCCCCTTGCAGCTCTCAACAGGGTCCTTCCTTCTGCCACCTCCCCATACCACGTTCTGTCATCCACTTGCTTAAGCCCGCTAGCTATGTCATGCATTGTTTTCCTTTGCTTCTCCTTCCCTCTATTCGCCCCATGAGTATCAAATTCTCCAGGGCCTCCTTCCTCATTATGTGTCCCAGAAACTTCAGCTGCCTCTTTCTGATGTTAGGTATACATCTTCTCCCTGTTTACCTCCTTTTTAATACGTCATCGTTGCTCACGCGCTCGGTCCGTGGTATCCTAAGCATCCTTCTGTAGAACCACATCTCTGTCACCTCGATTCTCTACTTCATCCTTGAGGAAATCAGCCAACATTCTTTGCCGTAAAGAAAGGCAGATGTCACGTAACAGCTCAGTATTCTTTTCTTTGTTACCAAAGAAATCCTCCTGTCGCGCAGTACTCTGTCCAGCTTTTGGGTGTGTATTTGGCCATCCCAATACGTCTACAGATCTCAGTGTCGAGCTTACCGTTTTCTGTCAAAACGCTTCCAAGTTATTTAAAATCCCGTAGTTCATGCTTAGTCCTTTCTTCTCACTCTCCATCTCTACCATCTGTTGGAGATTTTGTAAATCCTTTTCCACGTCTGCTGTTAGTACTGTATCATAACGTTAATTATTTCATGTGTTTTTCTGTTCTTTCTCATGTTCTGTCCCATGTTTTCTACTGCAGTTAGATTCATTGATTAACGGACGACACTTGCAAAACTCTTCTTACATATTTTATTCAATAAAATCTTAAACATATCTTGATTATTTTAAAAATACCCCCTTCGCATGAAATTCAATGATTAGCTTAAATTCCTTATAAAATTGGAATGTTTCTAAAGTTATGCACAATGCTGAATACATGTCAAAGTATTCCGAAATAATCATGATTATTTATGTCTATTCAAAATAAGTTTTGTATGCATAAGTCAAACAAATGAAACGGACATAGAATGAAATCTACAGTAAAAAAAAAGTTATTGGATGAATTTAATTATTTTAGACACAGACAACGCAATGTATTTTTAAACGTCTTTTCCTTCTCGGTTTGTTTCATGTCTGCAGATTAAATCAGATTCTTTAGAAATGTTAGTAGGTATTTTTAATTTGAAAAGAATAACATCATAGATATGTCATTTTCTACTAACTACGTACTCACAGGAGGTGCCGAATGATTTCTATATCATATGAAAATTTTACATTGTAACAAATTCTTTTAAGAAATTTGTTCTAGTTTCATGAGACTATTCGTAATCAGATACTAGACCAGAGTTTAAAACAAGTGCTTCAAAGCAGACATTTTATCCAACCAGATTTGAAGAAATAATTTTTCAAACGAAATCGGACGACTTTTTTTTAGAAACCTTGTGTGACTAATTCCATTAGAATATCGAATACTTAAAATAGTATTTATTGATTTATAGTTGCAATCTAATTATAGTTTACCGGCAGATAAAGCAATAATTATTTAAGTTGTAATGGTGATTGGTATCAATAGAGGAAGTAATACTATCCGTGCATCTTAAGATCGGAGAATCATTTTGGATTCTTAATTATATTGACTGACAAATTCAATTTTATTTTGATATGATATTATAGTAATAGAATTTCAGACATTGCTCAAGGAAATATTGGGAATTAAAATAATTTTGTTCATTTCAGTTTACTAAAAAAACGCAAGGATAATGAATTTTCCTGACATTTATATGAATTTTGAGACCAACTCTTCAATCACCAAAATAGGTTGTTGTCCATTGTAACATGCAGGCTTACTTCTATAGTATATAAGCATGTTTCCGCTTTGTAAATATTTATTAAATTAAGAAATTCAAACAGTAATAATAATATTTTAGCCGTTTCCTTGCAAGGAAACATAAGGCATTTAATGACCGAAGAGCCACTACTGCTGTCGCCAAAAATTTATAAATTCTTACTTTTAAAACAATTTTTCAGGAAAATAACTTTCTCTAGTTCAGTATATATTATTGGCTCCCACACTAGTATTGAATGTGGGAAGCTTGATACAGGTTGTGTGGAACGTCAGCATCTGTCACATTCTGTTCAAGATTATCCATTTTATCAGTTGCTATTTTGAATGTCTTCACCTGATATGATTTCTGTTACTTGGTACTGTTTTTGTTCGGAGTTCTGTAGCGCCAGTCAACAAAGCTCGAAGAAAGACCATTTTCATCAATACTCACAGGATTCACTCATTCACAACCATTTAGGATTTTCTGAACGTGTTAGGTGCCAAGAATAACATCAATATTGCGGAAAGTTTTATGACAATGTGGAAAAAGTTTTCGCGTGACGCGTTTCATCCATTAGAACTACATCGGACTATGTGTGTTATGTTTGTACAACTTCTCATGTGCACGAAGGAGGGATTCTGATAACTTATTTGTTTTTTGGCTGTTTTTTTTTTTAATCTAGCCGGTTTAAAAATAAATAACATTTTCTGCATCCCTCGTTTGGGCGCATGTCTAGTCCAACGATCATAAGAAATTTAATCCGATGTAGTCTTCACGGACGAAACGCGTCACACGAAAACTATTTTTTTTTTACTTTTTCAGACATTTCCGCAATATTGTTCTTGATATATAAACATTTATATATCGTTATCTTACGACATCAATATGAAAGTTTCTTTCTGACAAAACTAATCAAAGAACTATTAAACAGGATAATATCGTTAGAAAGAGGAAAGAAATTTCTATGCAATATGAATGCTCCACTACTGAAGTGAATTTGTGATAATTCATGGACAAAAGGAAAAGGGAGTTTGTGCTAAAAGGAATGCGTTTCTAGAGAAGAATCGGCCAAAACAAGGTAATGAGCAGGACTTTTTAATAAAAATGGGGAAGAAAGAATCTTACATTTCCAATCTTATAGCAACCATTAAAATTTCCATGACATGATAACGAAAGAGAGTAATTATTTACACTATTTATATTGTTCGGACTCTTGTCCTTATCGTTGTTGTCACATACACAACGTTTCTGCCATTATACGCTCCAGCCTTCCTCACGTAATTGGAATTTCAAATCGAACCCTATAAAACCCAGTGGATAAAAGCGTATGCCAGTGACTTGACCCAAAGACTTGTCAGTTCAATACCTGGCCACAGCTGAGTTGAAGAAAACCTCAAAGAGTTGAGTTAAGGTGAAATATATATATATATATATATATATATATATAAGAGGCAATGCACGTGGAAGTAGAACAATATAACCTAGTCGATAAAATAAAGGGTTCTGTCCAAAACTCCAATCAACTGAAGAAGGTCTGATCGTAAAACCTTCAGAAAATATTGAATTTGGCTAAAAAGATGAGGGAAACAGACTGAACAATGTAAATAGTGTAAATAATTACAATATATCATCTCAGAAATATAGAGAGATATTGAGGAAAAAGGGCCTTAACAATCTGACACTCAGGGATATAGTGAAATCAACAACAGGCTGGCGCTCTTACTAACCGTCCTAATGAGCTTATATAAATGGTTGACAGAAAATGAGAGGGATAAGAAGATAAGAAAACCTTCTAAAAGCAATGAATGCTCAAGGCATGAAGAGACACGTCACACAAAAGAACTACACTTTAACAAATTACTATGAAATTTTATGAAAATAACTTCTTTAGCTATGCAAGGTGCACTAACGAGGCATGGTTGAATAATGGATTGCAGTTCAGATTGAGGAATCGGAGAGCCGAGTTCGAACTCCAGTCAAATCCGTTACATTAACTTACGTGCTAATCCCCTTGGGTAAGGTGTGAACCCTCTTCTTCTCACCCACAGCTTATGGCTAAATAGCAGGATAGACCTTGGATGGCAACTGGTCTATCGCAGAAAGAAATGGCACCCTACTCCTGGAAAAAATCTACCTCGTCAGTCATGTATCGAAAGATACATGGTCGCCTAAGCGTGTATCACCCAATGACGCATAACTGACTGATGAAGGTTATAAAGAAAAACTCTAGGTAGACGAATAAAGATGCTTTGTAACACATTTTAAAGATTATTAGTGTAAATACTCTGTTTAATTGGAATATTATTATGAGACCGGAAACTACCTACACAATAGACTCTTCCAAGCCTATATTAAGTAAGCGACATTGCACACTAGGGAGTCACACAGAGTCACACTGAGTGACATAGTAAGCTCCGCTTACATTATCTCTGTAACCTGTGGTTAATATATCTTTCTTACATCTAATCCGTGGTGCGTGTTTTACTTCTGTGTTCCCAACTTTGGCCCCACATCAGTGGCGACGCAGGATTCGAGTAACTCACTCACGCCGAAACCTAAATACCTTACCAATCCCACATCAGTGGCGACGAGTATTCGAGAAACGCACTCACAGCGAAATCTTAATACCTTACCAGTCCCACATCAAATATGTTAAAGGATATATCTGCATTTCGACAGAAACAAAAAAAATGCTGTTGAATTATAATATAATGGCGATCATCCTATACGGCGATAAATACTGGCAAATTCTTTTACAGATAGACTTTAAATAACAGAAGAATAGATAGAAAACAGCGAGTAACGATGATAAAGCGTTAGTTATGGTTTAAATAATAGGACATGTATCTGGAAAAATATAAAGAATTTCTAAAAATATTGTTAAAGTAATATTCACTCGCACAAAATTATTGTTTCCATCCAAAATATTTTTCAGCATTAAATATCTTACAAAGTGTTGAGAAATCCTAAAAAAATCAATTAATTAAGGGCTATTATTGCAGCTGCAAAAATTATTGGACCTGCCTACGAAATTATCACTTTCTCGAATTCAAATGGATTTGAAGTTCGTGTCTGTCAAAGATTGAGTGACGACATTCAATGAAATGATGTTAAATTTGTGGAGAAAGGTTAAGCTGGCAATAATAAAAAAAAAGTCTATACATTTGTTCTGGCATTGGTATTTTCCGATGCCAATGCAAAGAAAATGAAATATCTTTCCATTTTGAAATGAAAAAAAAAACTAATAAAATACTAAGGATAAAATAAACAAATTTAAATATTATCAGTACTCCACGAAAGCAGGTAGCGATGATGGGATCAAGGTTTCTCTGAGAGATGGCCTTGTTTATTTTTGCTTTTCTATGTCACGTCTCTAATACTTGTTTCCTTTACTGCAGCTTTTAAGGTTGCATACTTAGCAGTGACTTTCAGCAGATCATGTATAATCCGAGTAATCTTTAAATGCTGAAAGCTTAAAATATCGACTCGAGATCTGACACCAAAAGTACAGATTTTAACGTTTGTGTGTAAAAATGTCTGCCATTTTGTTTTGCTTCTCTTCATTATTCCCCATCGTTTGCGGTTCGTAAAATAGACTCGAGAAAAATAATGCAATTTACAAAATAACAGTGGAAAAGAAATAAAACACTGGATATGAAATGTGAAAAAATGGTGACCCTTTCTCCTTTTAATGGCTTTAAAAGGCCGTTTAATTTATTTTATTCTATTTTTATATTCAATACTGATAACGTTATTGTGTTAGCATATTTGACAGAAAGAGCATTGGGCTGAAGATATAAAGGTTGTAGTTCATTTTCCCTTTATAGATTTATACAAATTATTGTAATTTTTAATAAGAAATATTCAGAAAATTATTACTGTAGAATATGTAATAGATGTGGCAATTGAATGAGGGTATAAACTTTCTGGTTCAATTCTTCTTTGTAGAATGTTAAAAAAACTATAGCAATCTTTTTTATGAGGGTGACTTGTAAAGTTTATTGACTGACTATGAATGATTGATGCTATAGTTGTGAAATTACAAATATTCTTTTCAACTGTTCTTATTAATAACTGCACTGCGTTTTTTTTTCAGGTAAACTGGTATCTGTCTGTTCAAAAGTAACTCGTAGTAAGTTTTTTATTTTTTAATGGCGTAGTGGAGTTATCAGGTACCTGCAGAAAAGGGGTTTAGGCACAAACGACATGGTTGCAATATTAGTTGAATGCACCACAGCTTTAACAGTGTAAATGTGGCTAACTGAATTTAAGAGGAGAAGGGAGAATTCTGAAGATGATACAAGGTCTAGACGTCCTTCAAATGCCATCACTGAGGAAAACATCGATCGTGTTAACCACATGTTGATGAATGACTGAAGATTGACTGTAAATCAAATAGTTAATGCTATTTAGCATATTGTGCGAAGGAGTTTGAGAATAGTTTGCACAATTAACATGACATGACGAAGGTTTCCGCGGCTGCACTGATTTCTGTCTGGTGGGGCTTCGTTTTTATTGACGCCGGCAAAATTGGGGTGGGTCTGTTTGGCGTAGGGGATTCTTCGATAATTCTATATACGTATCTACCCTTCTTATTTCTGGTTAGGGATTTTCCACTCTTTCCATTTTTTGGTAACTCCTTTCTCACTCCCCACTCTCTCACTGTGCTTCTGAGGGGCGTGCACTAACTTCCCACTTCTTCGTATCGGCTTCTCCCACTTACACTCTGATAGAGGCGTCGACTGATTTTCTTCGTGCGGCACGTGACCGCTCTCGACCAATGAGGTCCTGGTCGGTATCTTTCCTCCTCCTTCGTGCGTCATGTGATCCACTTGGCCAATGACGTCTTAGTCGGGTATCTTTCCTCCTCCTTCGTGCGTCATGTGATCCACTTGGCCAATGACGTCTTAGTCGGGCGTGATAAACCCGTGGCTTTGTTTTGGGAAAGAAATACCTTGCTTAACAAAAAAAAACTAATTAAATCGCCCTTATCATGAGCGGCCGATGTGGCACTCTCGGCTTTAACACGTGGCGTTCGTCAAGCAGTTTATCGCTAATTGGATATGATCTAAGAAAGAAATTTTCCTAGCCAACCTGGCGTTTCTAAAGCAAAAAATAAATACATTTCATTTTCCTTTCGGCACAAGTTATCACAGGGCAAACGTTTATTCTGTCAAAAAAAAAAAAAAACTTAGCCAGCGAAAACTACTTGTGTGGGAATTTTTTTTTAATTCTTTACACCCAGGGAAGACCGTCTGTGTTTCGTCAATGTTCAACAATGGATTTCTTCTTTTGGGTGACATGTAATTGATAACAAAATTCCATTTTTCGTGGACAAGCGGAAATCGGTCAACGCTTGTTTGTAGGTGACCTAGATATTTTCGACATCTGATATCTATCAACAATAACCTTCTTCCTCCTCATTTCCGTCTCTTAAGCCGTGTGTGTGTGTGTTCGCCTATGACCCGTCTCGTATTACTTTTTCTTTCTTTCTTCTTCGTTTTCTCTTTCTTTCTCCCAAATCGCTTGAATGCAAAGAATGAATTATTCTTAAAAACTAAAATATTTTTCGGCTTTAAATAATTATCAAATGGTTGATAAACCGTAAAAAAAAGCAAATCATATATCTATAAATATTTCTTTCAAATCGTCCGGATGCATGGTGCCACATTAGCATCGATACCCCAGTCTGAATATAACACTTGGTTGGGAACCATATATGTCAGTAATGATTACGTAATATCTGCTGTTGATGGCTCTCTAATCAACAGGATGAAAGTTTCTTGACCAATGAAATCGAAACACTTCAAAACAGATGGAAGAGGTGTGAGGAGAGCAAGTGAGAAAGATAAACCTCATTTAGTCACATTCCATGAGAGTATCATGTTCAGCCGATAAATATATCAGCCATCACATTTTAAAGAATATTCAGATTTCTCATTATAAGCATGAATTATATCAAGGATATTGGACTGAAAGATTAAGGAGTGTACTTTATATATGTTGAAAAA
>CAHIKZ030000119.1:1390000-1397500 GCA_903632075.3 Acanthosepion pharaonis | reverse complement strand
TCTGCTGGCGAAAACCATCCTTTGGGGACCCCCACCATTTCCTCTGTCTTCCTATATTAGTCCATGTGAGGCCGAGTTACGTGTCGGATTTATGCGCCATCTTGCCATTTCGCACAACCGCGTCCGTCCGCACGCACACACAAAAACCTATATATATATATATATATATATATATATATATATATATATATATATATATATATATATACTTTTATTTGTAAATTAACTGAATGCCCGATGGTAGATAGATAGATAGATAGATAGATAGATAGATAGATAGATAGATAGATTTTTTGTGCTCAATATTGTCCAACTCTTATAACGTGTCATAAAATATTCTGTGTGTGGATAATGGCTGTCACAATTAATGCTCAACATATACCTCTTATGTCAATCTCTCACTGCAGTACAGTCATTCCATGGAGAGGCAAGTAAAATGTCGACAATCTTATATTGCTTTGCCCGCTACTTCAATTGTCATCGGCACATCGCTGCGGTGAGAGACTATATTGAGTAAATCACTGAAACAAGCACACCAACTGCACTTAGTCAAGTTAAGAACTATCTTTATATCAATTACAGTATGTCCTTTTCTGCATCAGAGACGAAGGTCTGTAGAAAGAGGCAATGAATCATGGCTGTGTATTCAACTGTAAATCGTTACCTTAATCAAGCAGCAAGAAAGATCTTGAAAGCATTTTGTCCTCGCGATCTCTTAACGTGATTCTGTATTTAAATTTGACCTGTGGTCTTGATTGTTTCCCTAATATTAATCATGGTCTGGTAGACGCATTAATTATAATATGTCTGCCTCAACACTTTCTTGATACAAAGTACGAGTGTATGTCAGAGTTTATCCGCACTTTCATAACATATCATGCGTGATTATATTTCGCACTATTGTGGTCAGGCGGTCGAAGTTTGAGCTTGATCGCGCCAGTTTCCTTGCTCCTGTTACAATGTAAACATCTGAGGTCGGATTTTTGACTTACACTTCGTCTCGATATATTATGGTCAATAATTGTTATATATATTCGGGGTCAATACTGAAACTTCGTATTTATTTCAAATTCCTTTGCCACCCAAAAACAAAACAAAAAAATATAAATGGTGTTAATTTTCGTTTATGTCATAGAAATTGCTTTCAGGATGTAAGCGATCATGGATCTCTTAAACATCCTTTCTGCTTTCGTCACGTACATTTTAACTTTAATTTTCTTAACATATGCTTCTTTTTATCTTTGTTCACCTACATATTCATACAAAATATTAAAGGCGTTAAATATCACATTCTTTTTATTCTATTGTTCATTTTATTATCCCCTCTAAAATGTAACGTTCTAGTTCTATAGCCCATGTACCTTCAGAAGGTTAACGATCGTTGTTCTCCACAATTTCCCACCCTAGTCAGCTCTTAGTAAATTTTGTCTTTTTGTTATATCTCATAAATCTTGTTCTGCCATCTACTTACTTTAGATGGCTAAGTTATTTATGTGTTATGTTGACTCTAGAGCTTGCCTTCAATCTGTATTCTGAGTATCAAATTTTCCTAGCCGGCTTTCCTCAATATGTGTTCTGGAATCTTCAACTGCACCTTTCTGATTTTAAATTTAAGAGTATTTTTTGTTTTTATTTTGTCTAAAACATTATAGTAGGTTTATAAATTTCTCAGCATCCTTCTGTAGACCACGTTTCTGTTGTTCCAAGTCTCTTCTCTATCTGTAAGGAGATTTTTCAGCATTCAATGCCATATAGGAGCCGTGATATTCCGTAACAGTTCATTACTGTTTTCTTTGTTTGTAATAAATTTTTTTTCCGCTTCTTAATACTTTACTTAGCTTTTTGAAGGCGTCTTACGTTATCAAAATAGGCATTCGCATCTTAGTATCGCATTATCCGTCCTCGTTTAAAACACTTCCCAGATATTTACATTGTTGTAATTGCTTGTTTTTTTTTGTTATCCCCAATTTGTAATTTGCATGCTGCGCTTTTGCTTCTGCTAACAATCATGCATTCCTTCTTACGTTAAAACATTTTTAATATTTTTTATCTCACACACACATCCATACACTACCTCTCTTTATCTATCTCTCTCACACACACACTCATATATGTAATATTTACAGTTTTGTCTAAAAATGCTTGTTGCAAAATAAAGTCATCATGTTTGCTTTGATAAAGTCCTTCATTATTTACTTTTTAAAAAATCTTAACACGCATAAATAGGTGAAAACATAGGGTCTGTTGGTTATATCAACGGTCTAGGTTATTTTTTTAATATATATATATATATATATATATATATAAAATTGAAAATCTTTGAAGGCATATAAATAAAACAGTTGAAATATATATATATATATATATATATATATATATATATATATATATATATATATATATATTAATTTTTTATAGATATGGCTTCAAGTATTTTCATTTGTGTTTATTGTTTTCATGAAAACAATAAAAAATTAAAAAATCCTTGAAGCCATATACATAAAACAGTTGAAACCTAACCTGAAATAATAAACGATGGAACCTTCACAAACATTCTTAAATGCCTATAATAACATTATAACAGTAGCCATTGGTTTATACCAACGGCTTCCTATACTTAATACTTCTCGTTTTCTCAATCCCGCGTGGTCATGTGTGACGTCCCGTGTTCCTTGTCTTGTAAATACGAGTTTGTCGTTACTTTGAACTTATTCAAACAGCAAAGACAGACTATTTTTTTTTAGTTTCGTCTGTGTGTCATCTTTGATAATGGCTGATGTCAGACAAAAGCTTAGATTGGAATTAAACATGTATCAGTATGGTGTTTTCTTTTGGTCTGTCAACGATAATGTGATTAAGCTTATCAGACAGTATGAAAGGAACTTACTTAAAATAAATAGACAAAACTTGTCTATATTATTTAATTAAACATGCATTAATAAAAAAAGTTGGTGCTGAAATATACACCATACATGCATATATATATATATATATATATATATATATATATATATATATATATATATATATATATATATATATATATACACTAGGTAACCGGTACTGATTACGCTACACATATAAATACACCAAATGTTCAACAATATATATGTAGATTAGGCATTATTACTAAGTCTAAAAGTGACAATTTCTTTCAATGTAAATATATTTTATTTATGCACACATAATGTCTTTTTATAAAGAATAATCATTATGATGTATAAGGCAGAGTAAATTTACAAAATAATTTAGTATCCTGTCTATAGACTTTGTCAGACTATCTCTAATTAAGAAACTAAGAAATATGATAAAATTATTCTATATTTTCTCTCCAAAATCATGTAAAAGCTTTACAGCGTAATCAACGGAATCGGGTATGTGACGGAAATAAATATGGCATTTCATATATAATTAATTTTATAAAACCATACATTTTCTTATGTTGTTTAAATGCATCATAATCAAACAATTTTCGAGAGTATCATTTTTTTCTTTCGATAGCATCCATGAATGCCTATAAAAAATTGTTCAATTGTTTTCATAATGAAAATATTCTACATAGTCTAGTAAATTTTTGAACTTCGAACTTACATATTTAGTGCAGATAATACAATAGTTTTTTTATAAAAAAAATTGATTAATAATGTAAAGGAAAATGTCCGTAAAGTTTTTTGATTGAATTAAACTTTAATTTTGCTTAACGAAATATATGACGTATAAAAATGTAATGCTTTAAATTAACCAACCCAAAGAATTGAATGAAAACTAATAAAGCTCTATGAGAATATTTCTTATTGCCAACTTCATATCGAAATTCCCCCGCGATTAACTGATGGTTATGGGAAATAAAATTCTGTTTAATGGACAATTCACTTTAATGCTACAACGGCACCGATAGTCTCTCGCCAAATGTTGCTGGATTTATGGACTATGGCATCTTCCGTCCATAAAATTTAATTCAATAGAACATGTTACGCCTATTTTAATACTTGAAATATATATATCCACAACATATACATTGTATTCTAAATCACCTCTGAAAGAATAACATTTTGAAATGCATATAATGCCATATTATATAGTTTTATACTTTATTATTCTTAAAAAAAAGCACTACGGTTCTCGGTCGGTTTAAGCAGGTCAGGTCCAGTTGAACTAAAAGCAGCCAGATCTTAATATGGGTGCTAGATACTAATCGCTCCAGATAAGAAATGCTTTGAATTAATTTTCGTCTCTCTTCTTTATTAGTTGTCGACCAATACTCGACAGCCAAATATACGCTGCTCTTTAAAAAATAGTTGGTTGAATAAAAGACGGATTCATATATTTCTTAAAGGCTTTCTTCTGTTCCTCTAGGCTTCAGTGTCTCCTGTGTGTGTGTCATATTACCTAAGACCTCATTTCTCATTATGTGCCCTAGAAATTTCAAACCCTCACTTTTTGGTGCTAAGTATAAATGTCCCATTTGGATATAACATTCTCTAAAACTTTGATGGTGCACATATGTTTACTCCATGATATTCTTGACATATCTGTCCTCTCGATTCTCTTCGTCATCTGTGATGTGATTGTTCAGTATTGGCTGCCACATAGGCGGACCGACATTACTTAACAAATCTGTACTCTTTCTTTTGTTTCTAACAAAATCTTTGTTAATATTATGTTTGCTTTTAAATGGCATTATTTTCTATGCTAATGCGCCTTTGGATTAAGGTGTCGCATTATACCTTCTGCTTTAAAACATTTCCTAGATATTTAAATGTTTGTACGGGCTTGATTTTGGTGTCTACAAATGTAATTTTAATGTTGGTCTTACAATCATATAATCTGTCTTCTTACAAATGATGTCCAGTCATTTCTTCTGGCTTTCTAACTTTTGTATGGGCGCCTGTAGTTTTCTTTTCTGTATCTGTTACCAATACTCTGCCTTCTTCATTATCTAATATCGTTAAGACTGTGGCCGCCATTAATGTATTCTGGTAGGAGTTCTATTGATATACAACTTTTGCCCTTCAACCTGTATATCATAGGGATAATCTATTGAAAGTGTAATTACACTTATTTTTTAATCGATTTCACCCCAACCAAGATACTAATGTCACTACCCGTGAAAATGTTATTTACTAGTTATTTTATTGTTATATGTGCTGTTCAAAATGTCCTCCTTCTTTTTCAAAACACATCTCAATTCTGTGCTCACATGATTCATTAACATTTCGGGGATTTACTTTTGTCATTTTATTGCATTCCTATTTAATTCTTTCTTTAAATTTCTCAATATTTCTATGGTGCGTCTGATAACTGATTTCAATTGGCCCTACAGAAAAATAATCCGTTGGTGTGAGGTCTGGTGATATCGGTGGCCACTCAACAAGATCTCTATGATGTACGACTTTTGCCTGACTTTGTGTATAGTACTTTTTTTTTAATTGTAATACCAGGCATCAGCCTTATTAAAAAATATATCATAATTTTCATACACGCGATTACATATAGAGAGATAGAGCAACATGAAAATGTTATTTACTCGTTATTTAATTGTGGTATTTAAAATGTATTCCTTCTTTTTCAGAACGCATTTCAGATCTGTACTTATATGATTCATTAACATGTCGGACAGTTTTCTTCTCTCATTTTACTGCATTCATATTTAATTCTTTCTTTAAGTCCCTCAATATTTCATGGGCGCGTCTGGTAAACATCTAATTTCAAATATAAAATATATTGTACTTCATATAAAATACACCTATGGTGTAAAGTCTAGTGACCTCAATGAACAATCAGCATGACCTCTTCGACCTATCCATTAACACTTATATTGCGTGACTTTTTGCTCACCCTGTATAACAACCGTAATATAACGAAAAAAAAATAGTCCATCTGTTGAAGAAGAATAACATGTATAAAATCACATATTAATGTACGAACTGGTTGATAATACTACAGAATAGCAAAGTTTCACAATCCCATATTCTGTTTCCGCGTCAAAATTCCGAGTTCCATGAGAATGGTAATTTATAAAAGAGATTTTCGTTTCAAGGAGGCAAATATGTCAATGTCTTTTAACTGGTCAGCTCCGGGACAGCTACACGCATATCATGCGGTTTATTAACACAGGAATTTCACGTGATCGACACTTTTAAAACAGGTAAGCGCCAGTAAAGGATATAGTAATGGAAGTTCACAGCAGATAAAACATCATTTATCACATTTCAATTCGAGCGAGCAGGACTCGACACGTTCTTGTCCAGAACACTGTGTCAGTTTCATAGAATTCGCTATCAATCTTGACAAATAATCAGATACAGTGTTGGCAGAGATTTGGAATTTAATTTATCAATGCTTCAGGGAGAATGGCCAACACTAACACATAAAATAATATATAATTTCTTAATCGAAGAAAACATAAGTATCGAGAGAAGACGCAGTGATATGGTGGAAAGTAGTTTCAAAAAGAAAAAAGAAAAAAACTTCCCTTAAGCGGGAAACACTGAGGCATAAATTATCCAATGTATCTATTTCTTCATTTTTTTTTTCTTCTATTTCGTGAGATGACATGTAAAAGGTATTTTTAGAACGTTTTCTCTCGTTTTTATTGATAATCTATTATTATTATCATTTAATATTTTAAACTTAGAAACGATCTCATTTGATAAGCGTTGATAGAAAAGATGACTGCTTAAGAGGAATTACCCAACATTTTTTTTTTTTTTTCGGTCACT
Organism: Acanthosepion pharaonis; assembly: GCA_903632075.3. Classification (NCBI taxonomy): domain Eukaryota; kingdom Metazoa; phylum Mollusca; class Cephalopoda; order Sepiida; family Sepiidae; genus Acanthosepion; species Acanthosepion pharaonis. The sequence goes on along the minus strand of CAHIKZ030000119.1, from coordinate 1,390,778 downwards.
AATTTCAACATGTTTCCGCTTCATCATCATCATATATATATATATATATATATATATATATATATATATATATATATATATATATATATATATATATATATTGAAATGGACAAAGTCCGACAATTATTTTCAGACATTTTTATGTCTATACATTCTTTATAGATACAAATATTTAAGAAAATTTCTCGGACATTCAGGCCGGTAAATGTTGTTTAATACTGTTTATTATAAACAGAGAATTTACTTAAATATTTGTATCTATAAGAAGAACGTATAAACATAAAATGTCTTTATTTATATATATATATATATATATATATATATATATATATATATATATATATATATATATATATATATCACTATTTACTGATGTGTTGTGTACATTTGAAGTCTCGGAATGTTCAGTGACTTCACTGTATGCTGCGTATATACAGATGAATTCATATTGATAGATACATGAATGATTTCTCTCCTTTTACAAGCAGGTATAACCTGTAGATTATATTGCACCTATACTGAGGAGCTTATTTACATCTTTTGAGATAATCTGTCATGATCAGCAGTTTGGACAAAGCGAATGAATTCAAACTCTCGGTTATAATGACTTATGTCTTCGTGCTTACACAACCACTAACGGCTTCCGAACAATTCCGTCAAATCCATCTTATTCACCAGAATTGGCTTAAAGTTTCGTAAGGTTTTCCTGCAGTTTCCAAATATACGCACTCAAACACAAAAGCGAAATTGAGAGATACGGCGCACCTTTTCTGGATAA
>CAHIKZ030000119.1:1290000-1380000 GCA_903632075.3 Acanthosepion pharaonis | reverse complement strand
GTAACTAGGGAAATATGTCGCTGGAGGTGATTAGATAGCAGCGTGCAAATATGTAAAAAAATTTGCTTATTCGCAGGCAGATCACTTCGAAAATTGCGATCAATTTCCTGTCAGAGTAGTTCAGAAAAACAGGAGTGGGGGAGTAATTATTTTCCAAATTCCTTTATCTTCCTTTGATTTTAGATAATTTTACACAGTTTTGAGTTCTTTTTTGAATCATTAACTAGATGCAAAACAAACCTTTGTCCAATAATGCAGCAGCCAGGTGGACTTGCATTCCTCTGTAATATCGAATGATATTTTTCCTTTTGCATAATGTTTTTGTTTGAAAAAAAATATGCAGTAATCTCACCTGCAAAACATCCCTATAAAATTACAGCATCACCACCCTGCTTAACAATAAACTCATCGTTAATTTCACTCAATTATTGGGAATGATTTCTTCTGACACACAATCTTCGTTTACTTCCAAAGAGCTCAAATTGGGACTCATTAGTCTATAGTACCTTTCCTCTTATCTTTGTGCTGTTGCGCCCATTTAAGTCTTTTCAAGTTATTTTCCTTTTTTTCAAGAGAGGTTTTTCAACTGATACACATCCTTTAACCTTAAGAGAAAGAAGACGTCTCAAGAGTCATAAAAGATGGATGTTGACGTGTAGAATTAAATCCAGCACTTAGTTGGGGAGATTTTTTTTCTTCTGTTCCTTTTGCTAGACAAGATCAAGTGTCTATCCTCCGCAATGGATCATACTCTGGGCCCCCGTAGATCTTTGCCGGCAATAGTTGCCCGCTTTCTGCATGTCAATGCAGGCTATAATGCACCCCATTTTTTGATATCTGTAAATTTTCTGGCTATCTTACGTTAGGAATAAACTTCTATAGAAGAATTTCAACTTGGAATCTTTTCTCAATACCAATCAGTTTAATTATTGCTATTTTAACGGCTTCTGAAAATTAATTTCAATCACACATTAATCTAAATGGAATTGATCGTCTATAGCTTCTATCAAACAGATGAGTTGAATATCTGTAGGAAAAGGTAGCCGAAATAAAAAGCAAAATATAATTCGCGATTTAAGACTGAAATATTATGTAATTATGAAGTTATTTGTTCATAACCTGAAAAATATTATATACAATTTCTTTTTGATACCTCAAATATCATTTGATCAAATGAAATCTAGTAGAATAATGTTGATAAAACCAACTTATGACAAATGATTTACAAGATAGATTTACAAATGCGAAAACTAATAAAGAAAAATAAATATTAAAAAGCCATATATAAATAGTGAAACTCAAAAACATTCTTAATTTTGAAAAAAGATGGCAGATAGAAAAAAATTAAAATATAAATTGGGATTTAAGTCCAAAATAATCGATGATTATGAAGTCATTATTCATAATTTATGCTTATTTTTAGAATACTAGCCACTAAAATATCAAATAATAAAAAAGAACAAGAGAAGAAAAAGTAAAGGTGATAAATATAAATTTCGGTAAGCAAAAACCTTTCTCTCTATTTATCAAACATTTTACGTTGTTGATTTATATACGACTATTTTGTAATTTGATAATTTTTGGTTTTCAAAAGATACTAATATTTTCAGGACATTCTAAAATACAAAATATATACCTTGTTTATATATGTATATTATATATGTTCCAAAGTGTAGCATAGTACGAATACTAGTCTCAAGCTCCCACTATCTATAAAATACTACCATGGCATGCATCTCAACTAGCCTCTGACAGCTAAGTCGATCTCCAGACTGAAGAAGGGGCAAGGCGGGCTACTGGCGCATCATAACTAGATGCTTCGAATAGATAAATCTCGTCATCCCCGGGAAGCAGTTCATCTAGGAGAAGGAAACCCATGATTTTAATTCCCTTGTTGTCTGGCGGTTATTTACAAATACGGAAAAGTCTGTGGAAGTAAATGCAGCCAGAAAACCGAGGTGGAGCCCCGAAGAGGTTTGTCTGTCCATACTGAAAAACTTACGGTAACTCCTCTTTTCAAACCGACCCCAAATGTAATTTCCTGTATTACTTTGGATCTTGTCAGCATGGTCCTGAAGGGATGCATGTGCTATGGACAGCGTATGGGCTCCATATACCTTCGCCCTGGTTTGCGGCCTGGAGAGGTCACTCCAAACTAACCACCCTGTGAGAGACGGGTGACAGCATTTTACGGGTTATAAGTTAATGCTCCGGCTAGTGTGGAATTTGACACCAAGACACTGGACGAATGGGAGGATAGAGTTTTCGATAAATACAGGGAACACGGAGTTCGATTTGTTTGTGTATATATATATATATATATATATATATATATATATATATATATATATGCATCAACATTCCAATTCGCGTCCGAAAACAAAGACAAGTTCTACACTTAAATTGACAGAGTGGATGATCAGTTTATCTTATCGGAGACCTCATTGCGGAGGTGGGCACTGATAAAGTTTATTGGCCAAATGTGTTAACTAACCATGTTATAGGACAATGAATGTGATTATTCAAAGACTCTAGATTTCAGCTCCTATCATAAATTTTGTATGACAAACATCTATTTACAGAACAAGGATTGCTACTAAGTATTCTGGTGAAATCAAAGGTCACATCACTTGCATCGGCTGAACATGGTGATCACCAGACGAGACTCCCTAAACAATGTCTACAACACTAGAGATTACCACAGCGCAGACAGCGACACTGGCCAATCTCTGCTCGCCTCAATGGTAAATTTAAAACTAAAAATCTCAACTGTTCAAAGAAATATGACATTTGAGAATGAACACTAACTATCCAGATAAAAAACTAGAATTTTTTAGATAAGGGTTTTTTGGGAGCCTTCCCAATGACTCATCAGAGTGCATTCGAAACACTATCTGCAAAGCTGAAATCTCCATCTATGGAAAGAAGGGAGACAAAGCACAGACTTGTTTGAGGTTAACATCTCCATATTGGAGCCGGTCATCAACGTTAAATGAAGGAAACGAAATGAAAGCGGACAAACTGTCTCCACAAAACAATATATTTAATGAGATCTCATTGTCACTTTTCTTCCGTGTGCATGTATATATATGTATATATATAAGAGGAGGCACGGTGGAGCAGTGGATAGCGGCTTGGATTGAGGAATCGCAGAGCCGAGTTCGAATTCCAGTCGAATCCATTACATTCACTTAGGTGCTAATACCCTTGGGAAAGGTATGTATCCTCTTCATCTCCCTCCAGCTATGGGTAAAATAGCAGGACAGACTGGGTTCTATAGCCTTGGATGGCAACTGGTCTAGGAGAAGGACAACTCTGAATTCAAAACCTGCGGAGGGTCGTTCGGTGCACCAGTTTTCTGTATTCGTCCCTCCAAAAAGTGTGGCTGGTCCTTCACCACTATAAACAAATCTCATGTGTCGGGATGTCGGTTTCCTGGGGACATATCGGCCTGACCCTCATACGTCGAACGCGACGGGAGAGTTGATTATATATAGATAGATAGATAGATATGCAAAAGAAAATTACCAGGGCCTTCAAATTCCTAGGTTTAAGATCGAGATTTACTCTAACCCAAAACTATATGTTTACTTAGATATCATCCTTAAACTTAATGCTAAAACCTTTAAAACTTGACATAAAGTGAAAGAACCCCCCCCCAACTATATTAATCTCGGTTCTAGCCACCACGATGCAATCCTAAGACAAATACCCACTGCTGTTTACATGAGGATTAATAAACTATCGCCCAATGAAAAAATTCTTTAATAAGAATAAACTATACGAAAAGGTCGTTCAAAAATGTGGTTTCTAATGTAAGCTGTCTACGCGATCACCATTAGTAATACGGATGCACGAAAAGTGCAATGTAGGTGTAAAAATAGGAAGAGAAAAATCACTTGGTTCGCCCCTCCCCGCTTCTGCAAGCTGTCAAGTATCAACAGAGGAGAACTGACATTGATAATAAATTTATGCTCCAAGCCAGACACTTACGGACTGATGATAGCCGCGCACATAATGACTTGAAATAGACTCTCTATGTTGAAACAATTACTTTTTGCTGTAATAAATATATATATATATATGTGTGTGTGTGTGTGTGTGTGTGTGAATGACAGTTCGACGTGGCATAATGGATAGTAAGATTATTTAAAACTGAGGTGTGATTTTGGTTCCCACATATTGCTCCACATTTTCAGTCTTGTGTCACATATAAACTACGTTAAGAAAATCATTGAGGGGCACTAAATCCTGTTGAAATGGTTAGCAAGCTTGTCCCGGTAGATCAATTACGACTAAGTAGTTAATTCTATCCTCGCTAGGTCCTCCTTACTTTTGGCCTTGTGCCACACCTAAACTCCACTTAGTAAATTACTATATATACATTTTTCTGTGTATTCTTATCTAACCGATTATGTATGATGATCTATCTATCAAGCAAGAGAGATATATCTCTAAAACATTTTGCGTTTGAATTAGAGATCAGTAAAATCAGTAATTCGAACTATATTTTCGCGGTTGCCAGATGGTTCATTAATTTTTAATTTTATCATCCCGATATGAAATATGTATAGTTATTTTCACAATAACTCCTCTAGGAAAACAAAAACGAAGTGCTAATTTTTTTTTTCTAACCTTATTTTTCCGGATGAATTTGCTAACCGGCATCAACGTTCACTAGGGAACGCCGGCTTTTAATCATTAATTTCTTAAACATACAGAAGAAAGCGAAACGACACTTAAATTGTTTTTACATCACATTCCTGTTTGAGAAAAAATACTGACTGTATTCTTGCTGGAAAGAAAACAATTTTCTTTGCTTTTGAGAGTCATGAAGGTAAATTATTATTGTGTTTTTAGGTTATGGAAAATTTAGAAAGATTGTTTCTCTCAATATATGGCAGGTACTACAATGTTATTAGAATAGGTATTTATTTTAATAAAATACTCGGAACATACACATCAGAATAGAGCAGAAATTACATACACACACAAACACACACACACGCATATATATATATATATATATATATATATATATATATATATACATACACATACGAATACACCTACATACATACACACACATATATATATATATATATATGCATAAACAAGCATATAAAAAGAACTATACCCAGAAACATCCACACTTGCATATGTATTTATATTACTATGTTTTACATATATTCACACATATTACAAATAACTCTCAAATATTTACATCTATATACACATACATACATAGACTAAATGCAATTTCATATCCAAAACAATATATATATATATATATATATATATATATATATATATATATATATATATATATATATAACACACGCATCGATACATATGTGTTCTACCGTTTTTCAGGCTACATTTGACTGATGTCATAATTTCAAGTTATGAATCATTTCACCATTTTTGGTGCAGCGAACTCATATTGCTTATTGATAGAAAACTATAATTAATACCGGTTTTGTTTTAAACTTATATTTAATATTAGTGTTTGAAACCGTTTATATAAAGTCCGATCCACCATCCCTTTTTAAGCAGAAGGAATGTCTGTTGGATGTAATTATAATCAGTCCTTGATTTACACAAATGATTCTGTGGTGTTATTTTTCTCCGTTTTTTATTCGTTGTGCATACATAGGTTTTAACCTCGATTGTCCTTGAAGATTTCTTGACAAAAATATTCTATTGTTGGTGGTTGGGAAGAGTTCCCATATATTTACAAATTCGAGGTCTCAAATATAAAAATCCACCATTGGGTATGTGTAGAGCTTATGTCTTTCCTGATTTTTCCATCTCAGGTGTCTTTGAAGATTTTCAAACCAGGTGTTGACTATTAATAGGCTGGTCACTGTGCAGAAATGAACCTGTCTTATTTTCTACGTGAATTACCCTAGGTACATCTATAATTGGAAATTTTTTCACTATCATATTCCTCTCCTGCTTCTGTATATAAATCCGGATCCTTGTTCAAGAAGGAAAAACTTCAAATTGTTTTTTTTTTTCATTAAAAATACAACATATTTGCCCTGGTTCACACTCGCACGCAAGTCAGTTTTTATAATAAAAAAAAGAAGAGAATTCAAAACACATAAGGTTGAAATATATATTTTCCTACAACGAAAAACACAATATCTTTTCACATCTTGTCAAAATATGTACATATAAATTTCCTGCGATTAACCCATCAATAATTTTTTTTTCTTGTTGGGGAAGGGATATTTTCTGGAGAATTTCGGAAGCAACTTTTTTCATGAATATTCGTCATTTATGCTTTTGCATTTTATTTGTTTTCTTTTTCATGCGTTTACAATTTGTTTGGTACATGTACAGAATAGAGTCCCTTATATGTAATGTAAATATTGCCTAAGAAATGCATCATATATGTTTGATATGTTTGCTTCTTCTCTAAATCAGATGAACGAAAAATGGCGTTCGATCGTTTCGCTTAATATAAAACAAAATCGAAGAAAATCTTACACAAAAGGGTGTCAATTTAAATGGCTGTCAGTGATGTAAATATTTCGCCAACAAACGTAGAAAAAAGGGTTCGAGGGACATTCAAATTATTTATGTATAAATTGTATCTGGACGCCTCTGAGGTCAGATAATTTCACCGCTTTGGTTTTTTTTATATTAGAATATCGAGTGGTTCATGGAAATCTGTGTTACAAACAAACAGAGATAATCTATCTGTATGTAGGTATCCATGTATGTAACTATCTATCTATATATCTATCCATATATCTATCCATATATATATATATATATATATATATATATATATATATATATATATATATATATACTTAGTTGTAGTGACGTGAGTTTGTGAGCCTAGGTTTAACGTTTCGCAATCTTCAAACAATATGACGTTTTCGTTTACCTTTTTCTTTGTTAGGCAAGAATATTTCAGCAATCAACTCCTATCAATCTATCTATCTATCCATCTATACATACATACATGAATATATATATATATATATATATATATATATATATATATATATATATATATATATATATATATGTATGTATGTATTTAAATAAAAAGAAAGAACAGTAAGATATATAATCCGGTGTTCTTATAGATATTTTTATTTTTACAAAATAGTGCTCAATGTAAATTTGCAGAGCAGTAATATTATAAATTAATTGATTTTAAATATGTTTTTTTCCGCTACACAGTTCTAACCATGTTTCAAAAATGGAAGCTAAAAGCCACGAATTTAATTTTGCAATTAAATTAAAGACATTAGTTCCATTTCATCCTCAAGTGAATTCTGGAGTAACTTTTAAAATTACTGGGTTTTAAAGACGCAGCTAAGATCACGTTTCCATGGTTACAGATAAATCTACTTCAATTGGCCAAGGGTTTTGTGGGTTTTCCTTATGTCTGTATCATTGTATCGGTTATTAGCTACATTTTGGCAAGGTGTAGGGATGTATTTTTCAATGAGAACTGACAGTAATTTTAAAAGTTACTCCAAAGTTCACTTGAGGATGAAATGGAACTAATTTAGCTTCCATTTTTGAAACTTAGATAGATCTGTGTAGCGGAAAAAAAACATATTTTAAATCAATAAATTTATAATGTATATATATATATATATATATATATATATATATAATGACGTGAGTTTGTGAGCCTAGGTTTAACGTTTTGCAATCTTCAGACAATATGACGATTGCAAGGGCGTGAAACCCAATGTCCCCAACTAACATCACTGCAGCTATGTTAACTCCATTACACATATTGTGGGCTTTCCAATAAGTACTGCGCATATATAATTTATAAATAATTTATAAATAATATATATATATATATATAAAATATACATAGGAAATATATACATATATATATATATATATATATATATATATATATATATATATATATATATATATATATATATATATCAGTTGATCTAGGCATAAAAATAAATCAGTATTTTCTATAAATTTAGGTATATTTATCTATATATCTAATTATTGGGCATGCTGAGGGTCCCAACCGTGTATACTTCTCAAAATATGAGAAAACAACGTTTTCGTTTACCTTTTCTTTGTTAGGCAAGGATATTTCATCAATCAACTACTATCAATCTATCTATCTATCCATCTGTACATACATACATACATACATATATATATATATATATATATATATATATATATATGCATGCATAGTTTTCTTCTCTTATTAACTTATCTTTACAGACTCAAATGTCTATTTATTATAATTTTATCTATGCATATACGTGTGTACATGGAGAAGGAAGATGTGCATTTGAACACAATTGCCTCGATCATTCTCCTTCTATATTTATCTTAGCAAATATGCAAAGAAAACATGCATATATGTATACACATACACACATAGATAGATGCATATGTATGTATGTTGTAGACAATATGTATGTACATATTTATTCATAAATTTATTTTCATTTATCAATCTACCACATGCCTGCCGATTATTCTCATTCACAATTCATGTATCCTACGGCAAAGTTCATGTTTCAACGAATATACGATAATTCTCTTTGGCTTGCTGTTTTTGTGTGCATGGAAGAAGATTAAATTTAGGTTGTTGTCTTTCGCTAAACACTTATCAAATTTTCAATTTCAAAAGCTGGAATATCTCCGAGGCATTAGGATAACTTTCAAACGATAGATTTATTTTATTTATTTATATTAAGTAACGTTTTAGCAATATAAATCCCCACATCATACATTGTCTTGGATTCGTTAACGAAGTTAAAACTTTCGCAAGTAGCTATTACTAGCAGGAGTTCTCATTGAAGATAGAGTAAAGTAGCCTCATTTCAATTTGTTAAGGATAGTGTTTTAGAATTGTTCATATTGTCATGAAATTCAAAAAAATAATAGAAATTCATTTTGAGAAATGTTTGTTTTTTATTTTGTTTATAGTCATTTTCTTTTAATGGTTATCACCCCATAGAAGGCAGTAAAGCCATTAAGATACTAAAAATTACAGTGTGTGTAAGAATTAAAAACAGAAACATTTATAATGATTAGGAATAGAAAAGTGAAATCAGGAGGACAGTCGTTACCTAATTGATATTGCATGTAAGTTTTTGCAGATTAAAGTTGGCTGGAATGCATGGATCCCAAAGAGAATTCCAAAACCGAGAAGTCGAGAAAAGAAACTGTTAGCATAGAATTTACGGTTACATATAACCAGCTCAAATGCAAATCGATGAGACATTGATGCCAGTATTGTACTGCGCAAAAAATCAAAAAGTTAAAGTATCAGGTTGAAAGCTCACACGTAAAATTACCATGAAAGTATTTATAAAAACGTAACAGAGAAGTAATCTTACGGCGATGGGAAAATAACTGAAGCTGAGCCGCCAAATCAGGACCAATAATATTGCTGATTCTTTTTTGGGGATTTTATCATGGAGATCAAGCTAAATAACAGTTGATTGGACAATATGTGGCCGCCATATTCTAATACAGGCAATCTCCGTATAATTGTATCCACAACGGATATTATAGACTCTTATTAGTGAATATAGATGACTGTTTTAAATTTTATATTTCGATCTTTTTGAAGAAATTTACGATAGCCTACATTGCACTCCTAATGGTATTTGTTTAATTATTAGGTTAGTGCAAAAATAATGACGTAATAATGTCGTTTTTTGACGTATTTTTTAACGTCAAAAAACGACATTCTTAAGTCATTATTTTTGTACCAACCTAATATATTCGATAGGTAGTTAGATGTCATATTGATATATCTTTGAACCGTATTCAGTTTCATGAAAGTTGAGATGGTCCCGTTCGACAGGTTTAATTCTGTGTTCAAAAACTGGAACAATATTCATGGTGATTTCTACAGTAATAATAAATGTCAGGTCTTTGAATATTCTATATAGGTTTTTTTTTGTTTTTTTTTTTTTTCTGATGGAATCACTGCTTCCTTTATTTTCCGGTACCACCATTAGTGCAATCATCTATGCATATTCCGTGATCATCGATGTGTACGATCTTGTATATTTTATTTAATATGAAGATTCCAATTATCTCAGCTACCTCTGTTCCGTCGAATGATCCTTGGGGAACATCAAAATGTGTCAGATTTCTTAACTCCTGCCTAACATACATGAAATCGAACAGATTTACGATAATGCAATATTAATCCAATGTGATACATAGCTTTTTTCAAATATCAATGCATATAATAAAATCTTTTCTGCGATAAACGGATAGAAATCCATAATATCATATTTTATGAACACTGTGCTATTGATATTAAAGATATTCTTGAATCACGAAATACAATTTGTCGTGCTTTTCCACTGGTGAACTTGGGTTGTCAAACTTAGCAGTTCACAGTTTTCCTTTACTATTTTTTGGCTTATCATGCCAAACTTTGTCATAATCGGGTTTATCAGACGGAATGATGGGTTATTGAGAAAATCTTCTTTGTTATCCTTAATTGTTAAAAAAATGATTGCTTTTCTGCTAATGTTCTGATTTTCTTGCTAATTCCAATCTTTCTGGAGACCTCATTTGCTTCAGTATTGATGTCATCCCCGTAGAAAGCAGAAGCCTTTTTATAGAATTTTGTCACCTCTTCAGCACTTCTTTTTCTCTATATCTTAGGGCTGATCGTAAATATTTTCTTCGTTTTGTCGGCCATAAGAAATTCTTTTCCTATAATTTTTTCAGATCGCCAATATCCGTGGATAATTTCTTCTGGAACTCGCTTTTAACTTTTAACGTGTGTAGCAGTGAGTTAACTGAGAAGTGTTCCGTTTTACAATGGCAGGATATTCCCATCGTTAGTAGATAAATATGATTTATACATACGGCCGCACGAATGGTAATAGACGCGAGTCTTTATCGGATTGCGTGTTCAAAGCCAAGTCAGCCTAGTCATCCAACATTTGCCGTTGTCTATCTTCGCGTTGCTGAGGCAGGGTCCCTTGCAGCGCAAATTAGGGATCGAGGAAGACCGAGTTCCCCTCGTACGCCTGACCACGAAGATCAAATTTTACAGGCTGTTGCAGAAGATCCAGGTATCAGTACACGACAAGTGACCCTAGCATGTCGTACAATTCATAGTATAGAATGAAGGCTACTTCAAGAGCGGCTCCTGTATCTGTAGCATTTGCAACGTTTCTAATTTCTTTCACATCCTGATCACTCATCAGTGGAGAACTTTTGCTGATGGCTTATTGCATAAACTATCTATCCGTTATTAATCTCTCCAGTCTGGTTTACGGATGAGATGGAATAACAAATTTACACAAAAATCGTTTGTGTGTGGATCGGAATCCCCATTGTAAAATACAGGTTAGACACCAATATCAGTTTATGATTAATGCGTGGGCTGGAAATGTAGTTGACCGTCTTGTAACTCCATATGTTCTCCCAGCACATCTTACAGGAACCGATTGTAGGGAATTTATCTCGAACAAATTTCCAGACCTGCTAGAGGATGTACCCTTACTGTTAAGAAGACCCATGTGGTTCATGGATGATAGGGTTCAATTACATTTTAGTCACACGTTTCGCGATTTACCGATAGATGGATAGATAGAGGAGGACCAGTGGCATGGCCTGCTCGTTAACCTGATCTCAATCCTTTGGATTTTTAGATGGGGTGCAGCTAAAAGAATTAGTTTATGCAGCAGACATTAATACTGTAGAGATGCTTCTTTAACGTGTTATGGGGGCCTGCGAAAACGTTCAACACTGAGTGGGAGTATTTGAAAGCGTCCTCAGTCACTGATCCGATTGCTGCATGAGTGTGTAAAAGCTATAGCAGGACATTTTTATATTTGTTATGCGTTGTGGATAGCTTTTTGGTCATCTGTGTGTGTGTGTGTGTGTGTGTGTGCGTGCGCGCACTGTTGCATGTTTCTTTATTCAGGTACTGTTTTACTCTTGATCTAGCTAGATGCAACCATCTCTTATATTCTAACAGTTTATTTTCTAGCATTTTTTCACCTGTGGAAATCCTTTCCAATTTCTTGCTTCCCTGCCAACTACAATCATTAAAAGATGAAATGCAATGTCAATCCCCATTTTCTGTTTTCCTAAACCCTGTTACTGTATTTTTCTCACTTTTACTCACTAAAGAATCTTTTTTTCACTCCCAGTAAAACTCTGCTACCTAGTGGCATTTTCGATTTGCGTGGGGTGACATGATTAATAAAAAAAAGAATTATCCCAAGAACTCTTAAAATACATTCATGATGATTTTACACCCCGGGAAATGAGGAGATCGCGGTTCTTAATATTTATGACTTTGTTATTTATCATTCTTTTTCTGGTGCTGCAAGAGTCTACCAAAAGTTCCTTGACCCGATCTATGTTCTCATCGAAAAAATTATAATGATTTGTCACATTTGAAATGGTGTCTATGCCGATTACATTTAAGCGCCTCTTCATATATATTAATATATATATAATAACGATATATAAAACTTTATTATTTTAAGGACAATTTTAGCGTAAATGTTTACAGGTATAGGAAAAATGCATTGAAAATACTTTCAAGCTCCTCCATTACCATAACTGTTTCAAATTCACTGGGAAACAAAAGGCTCTTGAAATATGCCAAATAAAAAGTGGCCCTTCTTGAGAAAGCGAACGAATCAAAAAATATATTGTTCTACCCTGAACAATAACACAGCTAAAATTGAAAAAAAATGTCTAAATCAGTATTAAATTTGTCACACTTCCGTCTAAAACGATAAACGATTTAATTAATACAAAGCGATAAGTCCAAATGTGAATGAGGAATTTCCTCTATTAGCAGTATTAATTGTAACAAGCAATGCATCAGAGGAATTTGCATAAAATATCATATGAATATAAATGGGATAGTTTACAAAATAACACGTTAAATGCTTTTGTTGCTTATCGTAACGAGAAACACCATAATTTTTACATAAGCTACTCTTATAAAAAAGAAAACAACCCAATACGATTAAAATGTTTAGCAAGTGCATTAATCTCTAGGTCTTCCATTGTAAATGTGCGACCAGCTTTTTACAGATTTTCAACATTATTTACAGAAATTCTATTATCACAATGTGGGATATTTAATAACAAAAGTGATGAAATAAATCGAAAAATATTTAAATGAAATTAGCTAGATTATAGGTCTAAAACATCTTTTAAAAATGACTTTAAATTAAAAAAAAATCCAATTATAAGACAGAATTTCCTTCAAGGGACAAAATGTGTCACATAGGAGTTTGTTTTTCATTTTGGCATTCAGTTATGCACCTGCTTATCCATGTGTGTGCTTAATGGGTATGCATCCAAATAAAACATTTTGCGTGATTTCAGCTGCAGCCACATTATAAACCCCATTGCATTATAAATAACGGAAACAAAAACGAGAAAAAAATTCATTAAATTGAAAATAGAGAATGCTTTAGATAGTGTACTAGATACTATGGTACAATATTGGAGAGAAGCCATCTTGTAAATATTAGAAGCATGCCTATAAAAACGTCAACGCAGACATTTTGACTTGAATCAAGAACGAAATGTTTGTGCATAAGACAAGTGGGTTGGCTTGAAGAAAAGTTACGGACTAAGATTTAGAGTAAGTGAAGCATTATCTGATTGGGAAAAGCGCTGATCTACTCTGTCTAGTTTGCTCATCAAAATGATTTTTTGTATGTATTTAAGTTGGATAGAAGTAATCTCAAAGTATGGTATATACATGTATGTGTATGCCTATTTGATCTCCCTCTATCAAACAAGCACACAAAATATACTTACTTGAATACATAAATTCATGGAATCATAAATATATATCTTTATCAATAAAGTTCCAGTATTTGTCCGTCTATGAGAAGTGATTTTAAAAATATCCAATATCCAAATTCGTTTCTGCGTCGAAAATCCTATGCATAAATGGACAAAGAGTTATAAAAACCCCACAAAATATCCTATAAGTCTGCGTTTAAAATGACGTCCGAAACTCTCGCATTATATATATATATATATATATATATATATATATATATATATATGTGTGTGTGTGTGTGTGTGTGTGTGTGTGTGTGCGTACCTGTGAAAAGGGTATATAAATATAAATAAATATAAATATGTATAATTATTTATATATTATATACGCAGTACTTATTAAAAGCGCTCAATACATCTATCCAACCAAATATATATATATATATATATATATATATATATATATATATATAATAAAAAGAGAGAGGTGCCGCAAACGTTTTTGGATGTAATGTGGATTTATTTAAAAAAATAATGTAAAACAAAAGCATACTATTTTTTCTTAATAAATCCACATTACAACTAAAAAACGTTTGCGGCACCTCTTCTTCTTTTTAATATACATACTTTCTCTCGTGGAACCACTACGACCTCTTTCTATATATATATATATATATATATATATATATATATATATATATATATATATATATATTTGTGTGTGTGTGAGAGAGCGCTTGCATTCGCGTTTGAGTAAATTATTTTCAGATCGAGTATATGCGTAAAGGAACAAAATGAATAAGAAGAAACAAGACGTAAACTATTCTTAGCAGACGCGTTTCGTCCTGAGTGGCCTTATCAACGCAATGTAGAATTTATCTCTTTGCACTTGTTTATATACAAAAGCGAGGATGTCATTCGTTTATCAAATCTTTTACATCTGTGAACGTTCATGAATGTTCATCAGGTTGTTGATAGGTCAGCCAAGATATGTCTCATTAAAAATGTGATAATTCAAAGCCAGGAAGAAAGTAAGCCGGTAACAAAATAAGTATGCATGTATTTATAATTTTGAACAGGTTATGTAGTTAGCTATTCTCCCCTGATTACTTCAAACATCACCTGTTCAAATTTAGAGTTAACCCTTATCTTCCCCATATGAGAATAATATGTGCGCGTCACTCTGTAAACCTTTACCTCCAGTGGCTCTAGGGTTTGTACAGATTGAATATCATTGTAAATATATATATATATATATATATATATATATATATATATATATATATATATATATATATATATATATATATATAGTAGTAAATATACACATACATATGCAAAATATATAAATATATATACACATAGGTGCATACAAATACATGCATATTTTTTTGAATAAAATTTCCAAGAGGATAGAATCCAGGTAGATTTAGATATTTATTTTTTATATGTTTATATTTGATTTGTATCCTGTAGTCGATATTAAATTTGTCAAATTTTCTCAATTACACAGCGGCCCTTTCAGTAAATGTCTTTCAATTTTACTTTCCTTCACTCCAACTCTCTCCCCCACCTCTTCTTTCCTTTCCCTCTCTCCTATTCTGATCTTCAACATTAGATCGTCTATGGTGTGTGTATGTCACCACGAAATGTATCTTTATGTATTAGACATCCGACAACATTCATATTTCTCTTACTTAAACCTCTTCCACTCACCTCTCCTAAAATTCTCTCTGGTAAGGTTTAATCTCCCTCTTTCTCTTGTCTGTTACCCCTCTCTTTAGCTCTAACATCCGTCCCACACCCTCATACTTACACTCTCTCTAAATTCTGTTTTTATTTCCGGAGTTGTTTTTTCTTCTTTCTGTTTTCTTTTTGAATTTGTAGGTCTGATGAATTGGATCGTATTTACGATCCCAATGGAATAAATTATGACCATGGAATATTAGTGTTTATGCCTTTTTATCATATATATATATATATATATATATATATATA
Source organism: Acanthosepion pharaonis (assembly GCA_903632075.3). Lineage (NCBI taxonomy): Eukaryota > Metazoa > Mollusca > Cephalopoda > Sepiida > Sepiidae > Acanthosepion > Acanthosepion pharaonis. Next base: position 1,364,241 of record CAHIKZ030000119.1, on the reverse strand, counting down.
TATATATATATATATATGTATACTTATTTATTTAAAAAAATTATAACATAAATATGTTATAAATCACTACAAAAATAGCCATTTTGTTTCAATACCTCTGGTGTCTTATACTTGTGTATATATATATATATATATATATATATATATATATATATATATATATATATATATATATATATATTTTAAATATAGATGCCGTGTGGTGTTAGTAGGCAACGGCTCGGAGTGAGGAACTGAATTGGTGTCATTATTGAGAAATGTAATAATTCATCTCTCCTCACCTCGGCCATGAGCTGGATAGCAGTCAGACTATTGCCTGCATTGGCAATGACAAACAATTTCTAAAAAATCTTCTGCCGAGTTATCCATGAATTGAATGAGACGTGCTCCCCCAAGCGAGTATTACGTATGGCACTTAACCGGCTGACTGATATCTATACTTGGCCATTTCACCCCAAGCAAGATAATAAAGCAACTAAATGGCAAGGGGTTAGTGAATGTTAGACTGCACGAGAGATAAAAATTACTGGTATGTAGAGAGAATAATAAAAAAAAAAAATTAAGAAGAGAGAAGATTGACTTTATATTTTTTTATTTTTAAAGATCAATGTTAAATGGGAATCAAGAAGCAAGAAGGTCAATAACGTAGGTGTCACGATTACATCTCGCCATTTCCATTTTAAAATTATGAAGTCATGTTGCAAAACTTTTAAACCACATATATTCATTTATTTATAGTAATTACTTATTCATTTTAATCTTCTCGAATACTCTGATCTACTTCTTAATGCTGATATTAAATTCATTAAGGAAGGTGCCATAGTTTTTTCGTTTCTTTCAATTTTCCCAAGTAATATCAATGTAATCCAAGATCCGCTTCAGGGTTGAATTGCTAAAGCACAAAGTTAATGTAATTAATAGTTGTGAATTTGTTTTGTAACTGCGCATGAAAGGTGCTGTTATAATTACAAACACGTATGAACGAGCACCGTGATAATTAATTTAAAAATTAAGTGTTAATAATCTTATGCATTTTTTTTTGTCATTGGTTTAAGTTTTATGTAAGGGAGGTAACTTCAATTCGTGATATAGTAATTTATATATATATATAATTACAATTTAAACATTGCTATTATAGACTATTATAAAAATTGTTGCAATACACATGACTAACCTTATTTAGTGTTGGTTGTATTTTTCTAATTGTAAAGGTCACAGGAATTTACTCTTTATTATTTGAAGATAATTTTGTGTAATTTTTGTAAATACATCTGTTAAAATATGATTTCATTGGCATTTTCATTTTTGCTTAACTAAGACTACAATGTATCAGTCACGACCTCTAATATCTCTCACTCTCTCTGTATATATATATATATATATATATATATATATATATATATATATATATATATATATATATATATATATATATATATATATATATATATATATATCCCTTTCTGAAAATATTCGGCGGCACTTTATATATACTGAGATAGATAGAAACATAGATAGATATAGATATAAATCTAAGAGTAAAGTTTGATGACAAAGCAATGGATCAGAATATATACCCTTATTAGGAAAAAACTTTGGTAAGTTTCGCCGTAAATAAAATTAAATATATTATGACCTTGAATAGCCGGCGACACATTTCCAATGTTATCACAATCCTAACTATCTGAAACATACACACTCCGACTTACCCATGCACGTGAGCTCAAAACACACACACACACACACACATATATATATATATATATATATATATATATATATATATATATATATATATATATATATATATATATATATATATGCATGTATATATACACCACTCTAGAATATTTGATTATCACAATGCCGTTTAAGGTGTGCTGAAAAAATTGCTGTCTCGCCATTAAATTGCCTAAACATGTCTTTACTAATATTGAATATTATTATTGGATTATTTTCCTCTACAATCTGTAGCTATCTAAATGGCAGTATGATTTAGAGATGGAATGACAATCCGTTGAAAGAGCGTTATAGTTGTCAGACCAAAGTGTGACTTTGTAAGAAACCTAAGTGCACTGTTTCAAGATCCCAATAAAAACAAACTTCCAACAATAAAGATATCATCGTAAAATTTAATGCAAATTTCTGAAGATAGGAAGTCATTTTATCGCCTATCACGTGCCTGCATATTCAATTATGCCTGCTTTGGAAATGAAGATGAATGAGAAACGTTTACAATTTTCTGCTGTATGAACTGAAGAGTACTTTAAAAGACTTTCTGTAATAGATATTTTCTCTTTGGGAAACAAATATATCGCTACCACTAGTAGTTTTGAAACTGAGTCTAAGTATCTTCTCGCTTCAATCTCACGTTTCTGATAACCATTTTAATTAATTTAGTATAGGAGATTCACTTTTTATTTTTTCCTACGTGTGAAACAACTTTTTGGCAAAGTTTTTATTGATTTCGAAGACTTGAGAAGAAGCAATTAAATGTAAATTTTATAAAACAGGTGCCACTTCGGAATGAATAATTATTATGCAGATCGGTAAATCGATAGTTATTAACCAATTGAGATAGATAGATAGATAGATAGATAGATACTGACACAGAAATCTTACTCGATATAGTCAAATAATAACTGAGGCATATATATTCAATCGTAAACTGTGATATTGATATTAAATAGCAATAGATAGATAGATAGATAGATAGATAGATAGATAGATAGATAGATAATAGATAGATAGATGCCGACACAGACAGATATCAATTGATATAGTTAAATATTTACTGAGACAGTATATATTCATTAATATGCATAAACACGATATAGATATTAAATAGCAATAGAAGATATTACCTTATATACATGGATACAGACAGACAGATATATATATATATATATATATATATATATATATATATATATATATATATATATAGATAGATAGATACGTTAGGTTTGAGGAGATATGGAATTTTACATTTAATCAAGTGTTTTCTTATGAATTATTAAACTTTAAAATTATTGGGGCTTTTAAATGCATTTTTGAAAGATTAACCAAGCATTAATTTATATTTGACTAAATTTATTCATCTCTCTTTTGCTAATTCAAACCGACAATTTGGATACGAAAATGTTACTTATTATTCATATATAAGCATGTATGCATTAAAAAGTAAAATTAAAACTAATGAGAATTTAAATAGACGATAAACAGATTGTTTAATGCGATGTGTACGTATATGGAATGAAACGATAGCGATTAGTCCAGAATTATTTTTTACTTTAGGATGTTTGCCCAAATAATAATAATAATAATAATAATAATAATAATAATAATAATAATTAAACAAGAGCACGATTTAAAAAAAGAAAGGACACGGTGATGACAATGCATAATAATATTTCGACAGCATGACCGTCTTCTTGTTATGCTTACAACAAATTTCTTAAAAGTATAAATTATTAAAAAAAAATGCAAGTCTGTGACACTGAAGGGGGGGGAGTGGTTAAACATTATTTCTAAGCAGCAGGAAAGAAGAGTTAACACAAAAAGGAATATAGGCTGGCAGAAAAAATGAGAGAGATAGTGGTGACATTTTGCACGGTGAGAATGGGGCGTCTGGATTTCTTCTCTCCTTACAGTTTTTTTTTATTGTCTATCGAGAGTCTGGCATGCGGTCGAAAACAAATTTGGGAAATAAATTTATCTCTTCCTGCAAAAATTAGAAAAACACATTATTATCAGAAAAGAAAAGCAGATGAGAATCCTATTTTTTTGTTGACGAAAACGAAAAGAGGGAAAGAACACTTTTTCTTAGGATTGAAATTATGGAAATTAATCATGTTATGCCAACAAGGTGATCTGGTTTGAGTTTTCAGTGAACACTGCGACAGGCTCAGGGATGGAAAACAGAGAGTCTCTTTGTTTTGAGTAAATGTTATCTATCACTCGGAAGGATAAAATGAGATGGGTATCTGTTTTTTTTTTTTGTGTGTGTGTGTGTGTTTTTTCGCTGGACAGGTGGGTCCCGGCCCAGATTCTGAGAATTAAAATTATTGGCTGGAATGGAATTCCCCACTTCCGCCTATGCACTTTACAAAGTAGATTTATCACAAAGAGAGTTATACCAGCCTTGAAATGTGAGCAATATTAGAATACCGAGAAGGAAGAAGGAAGAGGCAGAATTTGGCGCCGTCTTTGCGAAGTAGCGGTGCGTGTTATGAAGTCAAGCAGGTTGGAGTTAAGGAAGATGCAAATAGCTTAGATATGGCAAAAGGCTGAAAGTATGGAGTCCTTAGAGAGGATCGAACTCACTTTCCGGTTGTAACTGATCTAGCGAGCCAAGCCTGCTAACCATTATACCACGCCGAGGTGCCAGACAGCGGCTGTTACCAAAAGACATAAACGAAGGTGCGAATAACTTTGGGGAAGTAGACATGTTGCGTTTTCAAGAATCTACCTGAAACAGAACTTTTAGGCAAAGTTTTTATTGATTTCGAAGACTTGAGAGGAAGCAATTAAATGTAAATTTTATAAAACAGGTGCCACTTCTGAATGAATAATTATTATTCAGATCGGTAAATTGATAGTTATTAACCAATTGAGATAGATAGATAGATAGATAGATAGATAGATAGATAGATAGATAGATAGATAGATAGATAGATAGATACTGACACAGACATCTTACTCGATATAGTCAAATAATAACTGAGGCATATATATTCAATAGTAAACTTTGATATTGATACTAATAGCAATAGATAGATAGATAGATAGATAGATAGATAGATAGATAGATAGATAGATACTGTCACAGAAATCTTACTCGATATAGTCAAATAATAACTGAGGCATATATATTCAATAGTAAACTTTGATATTGATACTAATAGCAATAGATAGATAGATAGATAGATAGATAGATAGATAGATAGATACTGTCACAGAAATCTTACTCGATATAGTCAAATAATAACTGAGGCATATATATTCAATAGTAAACTTTGATATTGATACTAATAGCAATAGATAGATAGATAGACAGATACCGACACAGATTATCCAACAAGGTGGATAATTCTCCAAATGTAGAAAATTGTTTTAGAATGCAGAAAGGAAGAACAATGAAAGCCTTATTTGAATTAATAAAAATTGGGGAATCTTCGAATTCACAGAACCTTTCGGTCCCATGCCAATTTTGGGCCGAAGTACATATAAGCAGATGACTTTGGCGAGATAATCAACATGGACTGAGAAGCGCGTCAAATGTTTCTGGAATTCACGTCAGTTGCCACCACAATTCCTTATTCCAACCCAGCCTTCCAGAAGTTTAGACAAAGCGTAGAATGATAAGAGACATTGTTGCGTAGAGTTAGGCCGTGGTTAATCGTCGTCCTAAGACCCTGCGGACCGGATCACTAAATGTGGTTACACCACCAAATGTAGGCAACGGCGAAAGGTGATACATTATTTGATGCCAGTGATCAAGAATGTGACCCTGTTGCAAGGGGGTGTTGCGTGTCTTTGAACAAACGCAACTTGTCTTGAGAAAAACGGTTGTCGTAGCAATACATTAAAAAAAAAAAAAAACGATTCAAACTCAGCCAGCGTCAATATTGTGCAACAAAAACATATATAACATGATTAAGATCGTCACTATCTTGAAAATTTTCGTTGGTTGATATGTATGGATGAGAATGATTAGAATGAATAAACCAATTGATGAGCATTAAAATCCACAAGCATAAAATTGTTCGCAGATGAATATAACAAATTAAATGCAAGCATTTTATAAGAGTGACTTAAGAACAATTAATCGAATAATTTGCTATACATATTATCTAACTCGCCTGTTGTTTTGCTTCTTCCACTGGTTTAGGACGTTCCTATTCTGCACATGGAATTACCTTCATACATAAGTATTGAAAGTTCCATAGATTCTGTATATTTTTTCCGAATGTGCACCTGAAGACATTCGTCTAAATTACAGTCGTTTGTGATACCATGCCTTTATTTCCCTTCTGATTTCGAAAATCCTGTTCTTCTCTAAGTTTTGCAAATTATTAGAAGAGTTACGTCAATCATTTTGTTTAATAATAATAATAATAATAATAATAATAATAATAATAATAATAATGATACTGACAACAACAACCATGGAATGAAACATACAAGTAATTACTCAACTAGAAGTAAAAATATCAAACTGTTAACCTTCTACACTACGAAAATCAAATGAATTTAAATGCAACTCTTATCAAGACTAAAAATGCCTTATGGCACTTCTATGACTCGGGGATGCCTAATTTCGCAAAAAACATTTTTAATAAAAAGGTTTTTCTTAATTTCAACCAACCGGATCAATAAATATTAGTTTAATGAATGCTAAATATTTATTTATATTGAAAATATTACCTCTTTTGTTTCAGCAACTTTTTTCTACCATCCATTTAATCAGCCTAATCAGGTCGGTTACTCTGTCAGCTATTTGGCGGTAATTAATTTTTACTTCATATACTTCATAAAAATTCATCTATGTTAATACAACTTTCATCGGCAGTCCTTAAACCAGACATTTCTTAGCATTCACTGCAATATGGTAAAGTAGACAATAACAGGTTTCCAGTGCAGCCTTCGTTTCTAAACATAAGTGCCGGTTTCCTAATACTTTACCCACTTTTTGGAAAGTTGTCTTTCGCTTTTTCAACTCATCTTCTAATTTATGTAGTACAGTTGCTTTCCTATCTCTGTACCATGTAGAGGTAGGTAGATTCTTGAAAACGCAACATGTCTACTGCCCCAAAGTTATTCGCACCTTCGTTTATGTCTTTTGGTAACATTCGCTGACTGGCACCTCGGCGTCGTATAATGGTTAGCAGGCTTGGCTCGCTAGATCAGTTACGACCGGGAAGTGAGTTCGATTCTCTCTAAAGACTCCATACTTTCAGCCTTGTGCCATATCTAAGCTATGTTTAGAAAATAACCATTCAGGCATTGAATTATTCTTAACAGTTAATGTTTATAGCATTTGCTTTTTCTAGAGTGTTTAATTGTTCTTCACGGTTTCTTTCTGAACAGTGCTGTCTCTTAAGATTATAACCTCCACTAAAAGATGCAACTGAAAAATTAAAAATCAGTAATACATGAGAATGATTAGAATGAATAAACCAATTGATGAGCATTAAAATCCACAAGCATAAAAATGTTCGCAGATGAATATAACAAATTAAATGCAAGCATGTTATAAGAGTGACTACATATTTTTCAAAATGAATTCATGTCTAGTGAAGAAAACAATGACGGAATATTTATACTGGATGTCGAATGTTGTCGTGGAGTTGTTTTTTTTTCTATGGCTCTCATTGTTTGTTATTTGTATAACAGAGTAGAGAAAGGTGAAATCAATCAAAGACGTGAATATCTAACCAATTACTCGCGTTAAAATGTTTTAAGTGGCTTCGAAAACAAAAGAAAATAATCAGACACAACATTAACAAGTCTTTCTAGAATCTAGGCGCTTCTTTTATCTTACACTGTATATTATATACAATAGTAAGTTTAGTATGAATATTGCATTGTGATGATTGATCGCTGGTGTTCGAATACAGACATACATACACATATACACTACAGTTGAAAACTTGTAAGTAACTCCCAGAATTAGCATAGTGTGAACTTGACTAGAGAGATCTTAGAATCATTGAAAAAAGAATGTAATTAATTATCTAACATATAATTTGAGAAACTATGGCTACGAATGCAAAGACATTGTGGTGAAGCAATCAAGGCTAAAGAAGGATATACTGGCGAGAGCAAAAATAAATCATAATTTTCTTCTTCTTTTTTGTCATAATCGAATTTCTGATAATCATGTCTCCCATTTTTAACCATGTACAGTACTTTTGTCTTATTAACGTGCAAAACAAATACGTCTGTGCCAATTTTAAATATTTCCAGTGATGGCCTCAAACGTGTGAACCTTTTTATGTGTGTGTGTGTGTGTGTGAATGTGTACATTTTCACAGATATTTAGACGCATATTATGAGTAAAATACTGATATAGATATATCTATTTATATGAAGGAGTTCATGAAGAATTTTAGAGTTAAAATACGATGTAAATTCTGTTCTCTATGATGTTCAATCTATTTGATGAACGGTCGCTGTTGTGACCAAGTAAATTGTTAAGAAATAACAAAACAAGAGGTTGCAGATAAATCGTGTATTGAACAGTTAATACAACAGAAGTTACACGACTTTGGTGGGGGGTCGGTTGGCCAGAGTTCAGTCTATATCACTGTTCCCCCGAGGTTTACTTTTCCTACGAGCTTTATGGTGAGTGGAAGAGTCCACAGTAACTTAATTAGAGGGAAGACACCACAACAATATCTAATAAAGTAAGTGCATTGATGAAGGAGATTAAGTTGAAAATAAATACTTATATTGTAAGAATAAGCATTTACCCTTACTTGCCTTGGAATTACTGATACAATCATGTATCATTATAAATGATTTTGGGTGTGTCTATTTATACACGAATGAGTGTATAATTACGCTTATTATATGAAATATTCACAGAATATGTGTGCATTAGTAGGCATGCTTCAATAAATCCTAAAATGCGATCTGGTATTTGCGGACCTTTGTATGTTTTGCGCGTGTAAGTAAATATGAGGAAGGTTATTTTTTGGTGTATGTTGATGGGCACGTGTGCGCATGACAGTAATTCGCGCTGTGTGTGATGACTTCTTAAATATTATTTACTCATAGGTTCCTAATTTTGCTATGGTAATATGTTTTCTCATATATATATATATATATATATATCCTATATATATATATATATATATATATATATATATATATATATATATATATATATCCTATTTGAAGAGTTGAGACGTGACAGCAGACAGATTAGTCGTTTGTAATTTTGTCTCTGCTTAATTTAGCTTGGCAAATTCCTCCCTCCTCTATAAACGAACACCTGACCAATTAGCCTTATTAAAACTTTTTTCTCGCTATTTGCCAACGATTATATTCATTACTTATATTCTGTCTACTCGCGTTTTCATATGCATATGCTTTTATAATATTTTACAGCTGTCTTGAACTATTTATTTTATATTTAAAGAAAATACTAAATGTGTTATTATATACTCAATGAAATTATGGTTGAGTTTTCTGGCCGGCCAAACAGAATATGTCGCCGTAGGGTTATATTTAACAGATGAATGAAAAAATCCATTAAATCGAATGCACTGAAGTTAAAAAAATTGTGTATTGCAGTATAAGTTTGGATTTTTTTGTCTTCGTTGATATTGGAGAAATAAATATGATTGTTAAAGGGCACATGCAATGGAGAACAGGTATTCACACTGGGAGAGTCATATGGCTTCCGGATTCATGCGCAAATGCATATATATATATATATATATATATATATATATATAAAGGTGAGTACTAAGGTCAAAACTTAGAGTCAACAGGCTGTTTCATGCTAGACGCAAACGTCAGGCCACGATTGCGTCTAGCTTGAAACAGAGTGTCGTCTCAGATGATTGCGTCCAGCATGAAACAGCCTGTCGCCTCTAAGTGTTGACTTCAATGTTCACTTTTATATTTACTATCTTTTTACATTTATCTACTAGTGATATTGAGCACTTTATCCCATAAATATAGCACACCTTATGAGTATATTTGTTTATATATATATATATATATATATATATATATATATATATATATATATATATATATATATATATATATATAATGCCCTTTTTGTTTATTAATTTTTACTGAACAAAAATAAACAACGATAGTTCAAGAAAATTTATAATTAGTGTCGTATCAAAAGATGATAATCTGTTATGATTAACGAGATATTTAACATGTTTAGGATGTTCTCATTCATGTTCAATACAAGGCTAATCACTATCAACAGCATTTCTACATGCCATTTAACATATTTAACATTAATTCCAGAAAATTTATCAGAAATTGTTATTTTTATTTAGGAAATGATATAAGTTTGAGTACAGCGAATAATAAAATGCCTGGTGGTGTTAGGTCTGTCGATCGTGATAACTAATCGATTGTCCTCACTAAATCAATTCGAAAAAAGAATGATACTTTTGACGCACGACACAGGCAAGCAGATAATTATATATATATATATATATATATATATATATATATATATATATATATTTTTTATTCGGAAAATTAATATATCATATTATGCCATTTCCGAAATTATTCATACACAGGTACAACTTTTTAATTTATTATCTGTCTATATTTCTGAGATAATGTATTATGTACACTATTTATATTATTTGGACTATTGTCCTTATCTTTGTCGCTATATTTATTACGTTTCGGCCGTTGTACGCTCTGGCCTTCTTCAGGTTTTTGGAATGTCGAACTGAACCCTTTATTTCGCTCACTGGCGTAGACTGTTCTAGTTCCACGTGTTATGTCGAATAGATGTCAGTTATCAGTTATCTCTCGTTAATTCCCCTCTCCAAGTTCTCCACTGCCTTAAACAGGTATTGTACTTACACTCTTTGGGTCCTGTTACTGGATCTAACCAATGCCCTTATCCACTGTGCCATGTACTTTTTATATTGTAACGTATTTTTTTTTAAAGAGAGAATATGTATTTTTGAAGACGAAACAGAGATGTTTTCCTTCTTGAAACTTAATTTTTATTGTTTAATTTTATTATCTTTATCTATAATAGACTATATTCTATTATTTATTATTCAGTTTTAACAGCAACAACAAGATTGTACATATATATATATATATATATATATATATATATATAACGATTATCTTATATTATTTCTAATACATATCTTAATTTTTTTAATTACTTTTGATTACTTTCTATTCTTTGTCTCTATTATTTAAAGAATTATTATTGGTGCCATATCTGGTTTGCTGGTGCTTATATCTCGAGATAAAATCCGAAGAAGCGTTTGAAATATAATCAATCCAAACCTGGCATCTCGACTTCAATCACTTTTTCATGCCACTACGAACTTCAAAACTTTAAATTCAACGCCAATTGTTAGCTTCTGTCTTCCTCGGAAAATAAACCGTATAAATATTTTCTCTGCGTTCTTGAAACTTTTCTTGTATTCTTCTTTCTCTTCATTAGTCTTCACACTCACTTTAACTCCGAGTATCGCCTTAAATAATAGTGGCATTATCACCTTGCATCATAGTTAAATTATGGCATTATCCCCTTGCTTGGACTGAAACTATGGATAAATTTGATATATCTTAAAACGATCCCTTTAGTCCAAACTCTCTTTAGAACATTATATATAAACACACACCCACACAACATACACACACACACACACACACACACAAACACACACACACACACATATATATATATATATATATATATATATATATATATATATATATATATATATATATATATATATATGTATGTATGTATTCGGAGACATTACTGATTTGCTGTATCACAACTCTTCAGTGCGACTAGACATCCGAATGCATTATGGCAGGATTGAAACCAAGCCGATATGGTATCAGTCAGAGTTACTACCACTGAGTTATCTTCATTCGACAGAATGAGGTAGCAAAACCTAGCAATTTGTTTTTATAAATGTAAACAAATGTTAATCGGCCTGAGTGCTCTATTCGTTTTACTGAAGAGCTTCGCATTAACACAGGTGGCTGTTGTTTGTAGAATTAGCTTGTCATTTAACAGTGCTGAATTGAAATATATTTTCAAGAGCTAAGTTATGTTTCTATTTATACGTTATTTTTATGGATACAACTTATTTGAGAAAATGTTCTGTTTTTTTTATTATTATTATTTAAACAGTACTAATTACATTTACCACCTTAAATGTTAGAGAAATTACATAGAAAACATGCGTTCTCCGACAGGAATCGAACATTTATCCCATACGGAAACCTTTGTATAGCCTGCCGCAATGTTAAACTTTCAGCCACAGAGAAATTTCCGGTTAGCAAAGTTCAATTTACTGCTTATAAACAAACATCTTCAACAATTCTTTTTTGATATATCATTTCTGCTCCGAAATGTGACGTAACTTAAATAATGACACCATATTAGATTAAATGGATTAAATCCGAAAAATCATTTAATATATATTTATGTTACGTTATTTTTATTGATACAACTTATTTCTCGAAAATTCAGACAGGTAAATGCAATTAATACTGTTTAATCTTAAAGAAAAGAAAAAAAAGAAAACTTTTATTCAGATAAGTTGCATCCCAAAAGCTTGCGCATAAACAGAAAATATATAAAAATGATTTTACGGATTTAATCCATTTTATCTAATATATATATATATATATATATATATATATATATATATATATATATATATATATGTACCGGTATTACACTGCTATACTTTAAATTATATATTATATCAGGTCAATCTGCAACATCTAATGATATCAGATAACTCAGTATTCTCTGACAAATATTCGGCTCATCAGCGACTATCTAGACACGTAAGCTTCTTCTAATGCCCATGTTGGATAGAGGCCCAGCTGGATTAGAATAAGACCTGACACAGAGTTGATGAAACTTCGTGAAGAGTCAAATGCAGGATCAGCTGAGAAATACTCGATTTGGTGTCTAACTCCGCGAAATCCCACCAGGGAGTAGAAGAGTTACAATTCAAATCATGAATTTTCCAAATCAATAACGTCTGCATTACAAAATGATGGGGAGTGCGTACGGCGCTTACTCGACTTGCCGTGTCCAAGACACTCAGTGCGTTGAATTGCACGTGCATAAAAAAATCTTTCTCGGTTGTCCTCCCAGGAAAATGCATTCTCGATAATGTGCAGTTAAATCAGTCACCGTCTGGATAACAATTTTACAAAGAGTGGCCATTAATTAAATTCCTGGATTCTGGATTGGGATTTGCCGTTAGAATGTATTAAGTCGCGTGTTTGGTAGAATCTGTTCTTGTTAGATCGCATGTCTTCTATAATCGGATAATATCACTTCGTTTGCAAATTCAGCCAAACCAATTTATGATTTTCATAAGTATTTATGCCTCGAATCTCCTCACACCCCTAAATGATCTCGTAAAGTTCCGCAGAAATGAATAAGAATGATAATCTGGTAATTATGTGCGATTTTAATATACCTGTAATTACCGTGGTAGAAGAGTTTATGATACATGGGGCTGTGAAAATATAATAAAAAAATGTTATGTTCTTCCTCTAGATGGGACAATAGTTAAGACTTCTTAAAACCAATGAGTGTTTCCTGCAAAAAGCCAATTACAAAGTGATATGGAAGCACCCAGGCCAAGTTTCTCTTGCTATGATCGGTAAATGGGAAATCGGTCTCTAGTGTGAGTTGGGCCATCTCCTGTACTGTCTCTTCCTAGCTATGGTGTTGGTTACTAAAAGGCGGAAAATGAAATATGGTTGTGTCAAGATCGTAAAAATATATACGTATATCAAATTGAGACTAATGAAATGCTTGACAGTATCCAAATCACTGCACAATCAATAGAACGGTGATAAAAATGTATTAAAGAACTTTTTGAAGCCGCTGTTTCTACGTTTGTCTTTATAGCACGAAGAAAATTGGTTCAAGTTGAACAATCTGCCTTCTTTTTGGATATATCGCAGGAAGAGTAATCTGCAGTGGAAAAGCTTATTTTTTGTTTTGTAGCCTTACATTCACATATGAAGTTAGAGATGTATTTTTAAGAATCTATGTCGAAAATGAAACGACGGCTACGTTGGGACAAGGAAATGGTATGGCGTAACATACAAATAAAATAATTCAATCAAAGGTGACCTGAAATACCTCTACCACTATTTACGAACCATCTATGGGTACCCATGAACTGTCGTGACTCCGCTACAGGCTAAGAACAATAAACATTGCTGAATACGCCGGATGTGACGGTGACAACGTTAATCAAATGCGCGCAACCGCCAATCTATTGTTATGAGGTGATTGCAGCAGAGAAAGATCTCATGACCGCTACTAGATCTATATTTACCCACTCTCCTGGTTAGGGTAAGCTTAGGGTACGATTATGTAAACTGTGAAAAATAAACTTGTAGATAAAGGATTGCTCTTAAACTAGTACAGCAAGGAGGAATAAATGGTCTTAGAAATGCTTTCTTTCATGATCCTAGGAGCGTGGATGGTAGGTGAATCCTGCTAAACTTGATGGATACAATTCTCCCCTTTCTCCGTTTAAGAGAAGTTCTTATGATATCCGTGATATCTTTCATAGGATTACTCTTTTGTTAGCTGTTGGAAAAATATTGGTAGGGATATTTCCTAATCGACGAATTAAGTAGCAGCAAATAGAATATCTGTCTCAGTGTCGGCCTCATCCAAACTGCAGTACCAACACATGATTTTTAATCCTAGGCAGATTTACCAGACATTTATCACTATTTAATCGATCTCATGAAAACTACTGACAATGTGCAAGCATCAAAGAGTATACTTCGGAAGCTTGCCTGCCCATAAGCTTCATCCGTTCTTTACAAGACATAAAAGCCTTTACATCTATAAATGGCGCGTTGTTACAGCCAATCAGAGTTGAAACTGGTATCAAGGCGGATGATCTTTTAGCACCTACATGTTTCGTAAATTGTATTTACTGCAGTTCTATGTAGGGCTTTTGTTGAGAGACATGTTCGTATTAAACTCTTCCACATAACAGCAGGACACCTTTTCAAGCTCCGCCAGCTTCTTGCTGATTCTATAGCGTTATTGTCTGATTCGTGACGCATTCTATGCTAACGAGTGTGATCTTGATATACGCACAAAGAACGGTCTTCCAAATCTGATCGACTGTTTCACTGATGTTTGTGATTAATTTGACCATAGATTTAATCTAAATTAGACTGTAGATATAAATCAACCAGCTCCTAGAAAGATTTATACGCAGCCATCAGTCCTACGTCTAGGTTAAAAATTGGAAGTCGTATAACCTTTCGTTCTCCTTGGCAGTACGCTATGCAGATTTGACAGCTTCATGAGGAAATAGCCCTAGGCGTTCAATGACCTGTGATGCATATTGCAAGCTTGAGAAGAGGTTATGGTCACAATCAGATAGCGCAATAATCCGTTATGGATTGTCGTTTATCCGTTTTCGAGTCGTAGCTAACCTATAGCATACATAAAAACCATCTGGTTAACTTCAGAAATATAAAATTTCGAATCAGGAATCCATGATTATAAAGCGGAGACAGAGATGGATTGGACACTTGGTACGACTACCGATTTTCAAAACAGTCACTATACGTTTACTTACTGGAAGGTTAAAAACAACTGTGTAAGCTACCCAAACGCTACAAATACTGTCAAGCGGACACATTAAAGAAGGATAATATAGACCCTGTATCAGTAATTTTTATTCGGAAGATAATGCAGACGACTGGTATTAATGACGTTGAGAAAAGAAAGACAGGATCACAGAGTCAAAAATGTTTGCAAGCTACATGGAGACCTTACGCCTAATTATTGGGTAAAGGTTATAAAAGCATCTACGGCGTGCATAAAATGAACACGTATACACTTCAAACTCTGACTTAATTCTTCATACACGTCTCCACAATCTATTACTAGGATGACCAGCGTATATTCCACAATGAAACTGGCAGGTCAGCGCATGGAAATAGCCGACATTAAAAGCCATACCAATAGTAATGCAACAAGGGGTAAATTTGCTTGTAAAATATTTGGTTTAAAACATAGTTCATCGCTGGAATAATGAGTCACCGGAAATGTCATGAGCAGTGAGACAATCAAAAGATGTCAGAGAACTGGTAGTATTCGAACGCGTGTTGAATTTTCACCATACATAAATGCATACATGCATACGTACAGGTACACACACACATATATATATATATATATATATATATATATATATATATATATATATATATATATATATATATATATATATATATATATATATATATATATATATATATATATTTGTGATATATATACATAAGGGATAGAGATTATGTAAATAGTAGTATTGCCTACTTTTATCAAACAGACAGTGGCGATAGTCTATTTCATGCTTAGGCACAATCGTTAGAAACATACTGTTGATGTTGATATCCTAGAAAATTTATTAAATAAATAGTCGGTCTTTTTTAAAAGTTGTTGAATTCCATGTCTACTTTACACACACACACACACACACACACACACACACACATATATATATATATATATATATATATATATATATATTGGATTAATGTGAGTTTGTGCCCCTAGGTTTCACGATATTTGCGATCGTCAGACTGAGTTTGTCCGACAAACGTAAATAGCGTGAAATCCAGGGTCGCAAACACACACATCAATCCAACTAAATATGTTAGCGTTATCACTAATATTGGTCGTTTCCGATAATTACTATGCATATATAATATATAAATAATATAGAAAAATATTGCATATATATATATATATATATATATATATATATATATATATATATATATATACACACATATATATATAAAAACACACACATATATATATATATATGCATATAAATATATTACAATGGATCATTCATAAAAAGCAAATTAGCATAGTTAATGTTATAAAATGGCGAATTCCATTCACTAACAAAATTTTAAAGATGCATAATCTTCTAATCACTCGATGAATTTTGGAACTGGCTCGCACCGGCTGTGCGATGAGTATTCGGATATATATTTGCAAATCAAGCGCTATTTTCTTACTTTGATGAGTGACTTAATACAATTTTCCCATCGTTTTCTTGGCTCTGTGCCAATGGATGGCAATTTCAGTAAATATAATTACATACATATAATAATTTTCCCCTATTTGCTCTTACACAAACACACACACACACACACACACACACACACACACACATATATATATATATATATATATATATATATATATATATATATATATATATATATATATATATATATATATATATATATATATATATATATATATATATATATATATATATATATATATATATATATATATATATATATATATATATATATATGAAGTGCAATTATTATATTATCAGATATATATGGCTGAGTCTTGGATGCCGTCATTAAACGAAAATATATTTTGAATTCCACTGACAATTCGCATGTATAAATCCCATATTTTGTAAACTAAATTATGGGGCTAAACTTTCCAACGAATTGAACAGTGTTTTACGGACTAGTTCATAGGTCAGTCTTCAAGTATTGAGCTCGAGCCAATATCATTGAGATGAGTCAGACTATTTCTGCATTGTTCATTTCTCATCAATGAACTCAGACGCTTGCACTTTTCGAAAGTATTTGTCACGTTCTTGTTCTTCATCAGAAAAAGAAACATTGTTTTTTTTTATGGCAGCATACAACGCATTCGCATATTTGTCTTGAAAACAAAGTTCCATTTATTTTATGTATTCTAATTTCCTTGTTTTAGTAAATGTTGCTTATTACTCTTCTTAAATTTTCTGAAAGATGTATGAAATTTATATTAATTTTCTATCTAATCCAGCATAAAAAAACAGAATTAGATGATGCAATATTGTTTTAAACTTGAATACAGAAAAGATAAATTTATTACACCGGAAATACATAAAAATATATTTTCGCGTATATTTGCAAATTACACGTCTGATATGAAGCGCTTGTATAGGCCTTTATGAGTGTAGTGTATGTCTTTTTACAATTGCATAACAATCTATAAATTTTACAGGAGATTCGAACATTTAGTATTGAATAACTCAGTGTCTTTTATGTAGTATTGAAAAAAATAATTTATACAAGACATATATTAGAATAAGCGGTAATATTTAATGGGATCAAACTGGCAGCATTCGAATCCAAAGCGAGTTAAGCACTTTCAAAAAAATAGAAAGTGACTACGATAAGGATGCATTTTCTCCCCGAATTTTAATGATACGACACGAACCTAAGAGAAGCCGTAGAACTACCTGGATTTGTTATTATTTGGTGGTCAAACTTTGCGTAAAGTAAAACACAAAGATAACACAGTGTTGATGGCAGTCTCAGTACGAAAACTGAAATTAATTCTAGACAGTGAGTAAAGGAAAGATTGAAGAAAGGATTGATCATTAACTCTAAGAAAATGGCATGTAAAGATATATAGCGCAGGTTATGAGCTATTATCTGAGTCGTTAAACTCTCGCAGTTACAGAACTTTTACAATTTCTAGGATGACTAATAAAAAAAAACGGAAAATATGTTCGAGTGTGAATTGGAACAAAGGGTGATGTCTTTCAGAATCTAAACAAAATATTATGTGATAATGATATTTCGTCAGAATAAAAATAAATGTAGTCAACAGTTATACAATATCTTTCCTCGTCAAATTTCTGTCAAATCTGAAATGGTGAGCAACGCGGACGGTTTAAGGAAAATGGCAACAAAAGGATATCTATAATTATAATAATAATAAGATATTACTTGTGCAAGTAATGCGAGCTAAGAAAAGATGTGTTTGGAAATTTCACACTCACACGCCATTGTAAAGGCAAAGGAAACTGATAAAATTAGCTCCTAACTTACCTAACGATGTTATGTCAAAGAATGACAAAACTGAAATATTGTGAAGTTGGAAACAGACAAAAATTGCTGACTGTTATAAGAGACAGCATGTTAAGGAAAAACATGATCAGCCATCGTTTTGATGGGAAACAGCATGTAAAACTGGACAAATTCATATAATAAATTTTTATAAGTTTATATATATATATATATATATATGTGTGTGTGTGTGTGTGTTTGTGTGTTATATATATATATATATATATATATATATATATATATATATATATATATATATATCAACATATATATATTTATATATATATATATATATATATATATGTATAATATATATACATATACATATATATATATATATATGTATAATATATATAGTACAAGTTTTATCTTCAACATCATCACTTGATAAGACACCGAGTGTGTTGAAACAAAATGGCTATTTTTTAGTGATTTTATAACATACTTATTTTATAATTTTTTAATAAATAACAATTGTATAATATATATATATATATATATATATATATATATATATATATATATAACTGACGATTGCGTCTAGCTTGAAACATCCTGTCGCCTCTGAGTGTTGACTTCAATGTTCACTTTTATCTTTATATTTACATACGCTCTATCTCTGATATTGAGCACTTTATCCCATAAATATAGCACACCTTAAACTATATATATACAAACACACACACACACACACATATATATATATATATATAATCATATATACATTTAAACATGTTTTACTGTATAATATAGACATTATGTCTATTTATTTTCATAATAATCCTTTCTAGTTCTCTAATCAGTTTCTTGACGTTAAGATGGAATTCATCAAAGATGGTGGCATGGTATTTTTTCTTACCAAGTAATTTCGATCTCGCCCGAGATCATCTTCAGGAGATAATTAAAGAAAAACTTATTATAACTGTGATCGTTGTAATTTTGGTTTTTAAAAATACGCGTATGTATATATTATTTCGCCCCAAGCAAGGTAATAACGTCAGTAAATCTCAAGGGGTAACTGAGTTTTAGAGAATCTGAGAAAAATAAAACTTTATTAGGGAGAAGAAACTGTTAGCATAGAACTCATGTTTACATCTGGACCTTTCAACTGTAAGATACAAATTTAGTATTACACTTCAACAATCGAGTGGCGCGCTTAAATTCAAAAAATCTACGTGACAAATTCATAACAGTATCATCAATTTTCTATTTTTTGGTGTAGTAATTTTTTAATTTGTGCTATAAATATTTCAATAGAAAAATATACGCCAAATATTTTGTGGGATTATTTTTCCTTTCGTTACATTTTATAACTTGCTAGCATTCCTCTAAGGAATGAAAAGCTGTGTCTATTGAAAATTGTAACGTCATATTGAACGTATTAATGTTAGATATGAGCGATTTTTAAACGTTTATATATATAATAAATTTAAAGTGATCCACTACAGCAAGCATAGAGCTCGAAGAATAGCCTCGCATTAAACACCTTAAAGAGAAAGTAGCTGGTGGTGGACTTTCGAAGATAATGCACAGCAATTATCTTTTTGGTTATCGGCGGAGTTTTGCAAATGGTGGATAGGACAAACTTACTGCATGCATTTCAGTGATTCTCTCTTGGACTGGTAATAACATCGCGTTAGTCAAAAAGCTGCAGTCGCGTTTCTGTTTACTGATAATTCTCATTAAAACATAATTTACAAAGGGAGCTGGTGATGATCTAACTCTGCTCTGTTGATAGTGTGCTGGTGTACTGCACCACTTTCTGGTATGCCACCTGTCCGTTAGCGGGCAAGTGACCCCGCCTATAGATTATAGACATTACCCAGAAAATAATCATTTACTCACTGACGTCCTTGGAGAAATTTTCTAAATCTAGTTGCCGCAGAAGAGCAGAAACTTAATGAAATACAACATAAATTTCAGGTACCATTTCTTTGAACTTTCACCTTCAGTTTTAGTTCTTTTAGGGTTAGGTTTTTCCTTCCGTTTGTGCTGTTAAGCGTCGCGGGTAGACACAGTGGTCCGTCAGCAGCAAGGCGAGTGGCCTGGAGGAGTGATATCTCGTGGGATCTAAGAGTGTTTGTCACTGATTCCCTCCAGCTTCTTCTTCCAGCTAAAGTACCTGAGAGCGCATGCGCGTAAGGCTAGTTGGTTGATAGGCATTCGAGTGAGGTGTCTATTATTACTGGAAAAGCCCTTATCCTTGAACGCTGACTAAAATGAACCCTGCCGCACGCTGAGAATCTTCACAGTATTTTATACGTATTTCTTTTCTTCTTTCGATGCTGTAAATGCTTACTTTGTGTAAATGTGTTTGTTGGTGCATCTGAGGACTTTGGTCCTTTTTCTTTAATCATTGCAGAGTTACAAGAAGAACATTTATTGCTGATAGCCTAACTGATTTAGACTGTATGAAACGCAGTGTCAACCGGTTATTATATTAATGATAATATCAATGAGAATATTATTAAAACAATGAAATATTTTTTTTTAAAATGTCGAATAATAAAAATATAGGATTCCAGCTAAAATTTTGACCGTTCTAGCAGCGAAGTTAAATTCTGAAACAGCTATGAATTTTTCGCGTAGTATGTTGCAATTCTAGTGTTTGCAAATAACTGAGAGTTTTCTGCTAAGGCTGCGAACGTCCACAAAGAAGCTATTACTACAAGCGATCCTGAAACAAACAGTGTGGCGTCGAAGAATCTAATATCATAGAGATGAGAGTATGGTTGCCTGATGAGAATCTCGTCCAACCATGAAAGGCCAAATGAGATGACATCACGCAGGATCGATAATATCTAGCCATATCAGACGCGATGTCTCGTCATCGTTAAATGCTAATACAGCTTCTCAACTTTACTCTACATGAATACATTTTCAAAAATAGCATAATTAAATTATTTAGTCGTAAATCAGCGAAAGCACGAACGATTATTTTAAATAGATAATTGACAGGCCTTATAATAATAAAGAATGTATATATTTTTATTCCAGGTTTTTTTTTCTTATTTAAAATACGATTATATAGTTAAGCTATGATAAAAAAAATAAGAATTAATTATTTTGATGAACAAATTTAAAAAAATAGCATAACATCATAGAGCATATTAACACATATTTTCTTACGTTTATTGATTATTCATATACGTAATTATGGAATATTTTCAAAATCTCGATACTCTCAGCAAGTTGTCAGAATGTAGATGAGGCTAAGTTTCATATATCAAATTTCTTAGTTACTCATTCCCTTATCTTCCGATTTATTTGTCAGGTTAGTTGCTAAAATGGAAGTCGTTTTTAATGTTGAAGATCCCAGATAATTCGTTACGTGTTTTTGTTTTTTCTCCTGTTAATTTAAGAGGATTCGTAAAGCATCTCTTAAAGTTTCTTTCTAAATAGTTTTACACTGTAACCATTGTGCTGGGTTTAGAAATACTTCAACAATCATTTACATTTTTGGAAGATGTGACAATTGGGAATTCAGTAAGCTCCTCTTCTTTCCTGAATGATGGCTTTGTTCCCTGTATAGTTGCCAAAAGAATAGCAAATATCTTTCTATTTCATCCGAGTGTGTAACAAAACAATGCACTGTTATCATGTACATAACGTGGAATCTTCCTACGTTGTGTTGTTGTTGTGCCATCCACTCACAGACCCTTTAAGTACGTTAGTAAGTGTTTCCCAATCCTTCGATGGCATCAATAAATTATGTCCTGCATTTGCTAAATACACTAGAACCCCTATCCTTATGACATATCTAAAATTTATCTATTTTCAGCAAATATTGTGTGCGGTAGATAAATTGTCATCTCAATTATGCAAAAATGAAAATAACATTGACATCTCACTTTACCAAATATCTTGAAATACTAAAGGGTACATTTGTTCAATAAAATCGCCATTGGTTTCAATTACGGCCTCGAGACGACTTCGGAATCTCCTGCATCTCTTCTGAACGTTCTCCTTGTTTAATTTGGTGAATGGTGTCATAATTCTTGCCTTCAGTTTATTTTTGGTTTTACAAGGAGTTTTGTTAGTCTTTCGCTCAACTGCTCACCACATATAATAATCAATGGTGTTACAGTCTGGGGAATAAGGTGTTAAGATATGAGATGATGAAGTCGCAGAAATTGTCTGACAGCCATGACTCGTTTTTCCTGCTTTTGTGGCATGGTGGAGATTACTGTTGCCAGACATCATGACCCAGGGCAGCACTACCTCACATGACTCTTCCGTGTTTAGTCTTTGACACCTGGAAATATGAAAGGAGGAATAGCATAGCCATCACTAGTGATCACTCCAAACACTTTCGTAATCTTACTTATTATAAAACGCAGATTGTGTGTGTGTGTGTGTGTGTGTGTGTGTGTGTGTGTGTGTGTGTGTGTGTGTGTGTGTGTGTACGTTTATATATTGGATCGGATTTCCTACATCTTTCAATCGATTTCAACAAAACTTCACGGGGCTACGTAAAATTACCTTGCGGTGGTTCTAACTGTTTTTGCACGAAATCAATTTGAAAACACGATTAAGAGGCATCACAAGAATGGAAGGGGGGCAACACATATCGAGTTATACTTATTATAAAACCCAGGTTGTTTGTGTGTGTGTGTTCGTTTATATATGGGATCACTTCATTTTTTTTTGGCAGGTAGTGTTTCTTATTGTCTTGCACACTTTTTTCTTTATTTTTACATTCAGAATGCTTTAAAAATTCCATTTACAAGACAATTGTTTATAATAAAATTCTATTCAATCGGTAGAGACTCATAATGATTGAAAACAATGTTTTTGTTTGAGTTTAGGTTTGACCAATTCGTAAAAATAAAAATAAAAACTAATTAAGACATGCGTGTCTGTCAACCATAAACAATAATCTTTGTCAATTTTATTTTTCAGTCTTTATGATGGTGGATACTTGATCTATCTCTTACTGTTACATCCCCGGGCAACGCCGGGCTCTACTGCTAGTCGCCATTAAACACATCCAACTCTTTCCGAATCCTCTGCACTGTCCTCAGATTGATATCCTTACACTCCGACATATTCGTATTAGAGCGAAAGCCAAGCAGTGCAGTATGCCGTTTGAAAATTACTGCCGGAAAGAATTGCATCATGGTGATCTTTTTTTTTGTTTCTCACAGATGGTACCCAACCGTCAATAGTATAATGTACGGTCGAGAAAAACAAAAGCAAACAATGCACATGCGCGAAGTTAAAAATATAAAATGGCGTCAATTAATCCCGACACCCTGCATATATTTACTATTAGTTCTTATTTTCTGTAAAACTTCCTAGTTTCCCTCATGATCAATTCATGATATTCTAAGCTACCATAACTTCGTGATTCCCGTTCATCATTGATATTACTTACAGTTCATTGCGCTATAGAAGATTAAATATTACATCTGCGTACAGCGCTCTTTTTTTCTTCTTGGAATATTTTCTTAATTTCTTAATGCTATGCTTAGTTTATGGAATACCTCTTTCGCTATTCCCAAGTGTCTTCGGACTTCTGTGACTTTTTTTTAGTCTTTTACTCCACCGAAAAATAGTTAAATTTACGTACCTGCTTGATTTTAATGTTTAGAAAACGCACCTGATATTTATTTGATGATGTCCTTAATAAATTTTGATTAGCTTATGGTATATGCCTTTCGCTATGTCTAAGAACTATCGGATTACTGCATCTTTTTTATACGCCGTTTTTTAATACACAATCCAAATTCTAAAATATCCACAGATGATCGACATTAACGTTTCTTTCACGTGTTTTTTTTTTATTTTATTTGGTTTATTGTTGATTGATTCTGTGTTTTTTTTTTTCGTTTACTACGACTTAATTTTTGCCGTTTATTTAAAGTCAGAAAAAATTTCTTAGACTGTAAGATTTTTTTTAGATAATAATGGTTTAGTGATACAAGTATTATTAATTAACCCATAGCTATGGGGAGAGGATATGCAATCATAACTTCGCCAAGGGTTTGTGTGTGTAAGTGAAAATAATGAACCCAACAAGAATTCAGCTCTTCGATTAAATATTCAGAGCTGTCATTCATTACACCATTCACTCATCTAAGCGTGCAGCACCTGGTATTCCTAAGCGGTCACCCATCAAGGTACTGACCAGGCTTAACTTCGGTGACCGTCCGGAAACTGATGTTTTAACGCGATGTGACGGTACCAGCCTAAATTTATTAGAGATACACTATGTAGAATAATTGGATTGTAATACTGCAGAAGTAACTGTGTAATTTAATTTTCTATCTAGAAAAGGAAAATCTGTAAATATGATAAAATATTAGTGTAATTTATTCACAATAATTAAAAAAGTGGATTCATTTTTAATTATGCATTTATTATTGGCAAACTATTCTCGTTTAATTTTCCCTTTCCTGTACATTTAATCATATCTACGATGTTTTCTTTAAAATTATATCTAATTGGCATTTGTTTGGATCGAATAGGAATAATCCCTTCAGCATGCTATTAGCCAGAATAAAAAAAAATGCATTTAAGAAGCACCGATATTCAGAGAACTTAAAATGATTACTTGGTTACTTATTTTAGTGCATCATTTTTACTTACAATTATTCCACGTGACGTTAACAATGACAGAGAATTATTTAATAGCATTAGCCGTCAATGATCAACAATGCCTTTCTATAGCCATCTGTCACAAATCTTATTTTCAACTAAGACGGTTTTCACATTTGGTTAATCTTTCATTTAATTGAAGACGAATTTATTAAAAAAAAATATTTCACTAATTTCATTTCAATATAGACAAAAATGTCCGCAAATATTTCTCATCAGAATAATCCAATGTCATCTTCAGATGAACATTTTCCAATAAAAATGAGACGTGTACAAGAATTGAAAAAAGCGTAGCATTTTACGTAAAAATTATTCGGTGGCAGTATTGCAGAATATCGTTTATTAGACGGATACAGAAGCCCGGCAGGGCGAAGAAGGCAACATCTTCTAAAATGATCGACATAATTTCCATGATAAATATTGTAAATAATTTGAATTTTCATCTAATAAATGTAAATTTAAGTTAATCTAAATTCATTATAAATAATAATGAATTTACGTTAGTTAAAGTTTCAGAATTTGATTTAATGCTTTCAATCCTGGTTTGTAAAAATCTCATAATTAACATACTACTAAATTAATTGTTGTAGATAAACTATTAAATAAGTATTGAAGTGATTGTATTAAGTAAGGCGGTTCATTGAAATAAGTATTGCGTATATTTTTTACATTTATATATTCTGTTTTATGTGCCGTGACCCTTCAGGGCCTAGGTGATCATGGCCCTCCACATCTTCCTGTCCCTTGTAGTTCTTAATAATTTTTGTCTTTTTGTTATTACTTCCAAACCCTGTTCTGCCATATATTTGCTCAAGGCCATCAAGTATGTTACGCTGCTTTGCTCTTTCTTTCGTTTTTGCTTTCTTTCTTTTTCTTTCTGTACTGTGAGTATCAGATTTTCCAAGCTCTCCTTCCTCATTACGTGTCCCAGAAACTTCATCTGCCTCTACCTCATATTAACTATTAGTTTTCTCTTTATTTCCATTCTAACCAACAACTCTCATATTCGGGTCATGGTATCCTGAGCATCTTTCTGTAGAACCACATTTCGTAAAGTCTCTTCATCTTCGAGGAGATTATCGTGCATTCCCTGCCATACAGGAGGAAAGATTTAACTTAACAGTTCAGTACTCTTATTTTTTCCAGGGAAGCTTTTTTCTGTCTCATTTTCGGCTTAGCATTTGGAATGCATTTTTGGCTATCTCAGTACGTCTTCGGATCTTTCCGTCCTCTGTTAGAAAACATTCCAGGTACTTAAATTTCTGTACCTGCTTGATTTTTGTATCCCCAACCTGCAATTTGCATTTTGGGCTGAACCTTTTGCTGACGACCATGCATTCGATCTTTTTATTATTTCTTATTACGAATACGTCATGTTTCTCTAGTTACTTCGAACCTTCTCAACTGTTCCCACTATTAAATAACAGTGGACCAGTTGGTCTTGCGAGAAGTTATTGTGATCTTTATAAAAATAAAATAAATAGACTGTTAAGCATAGTCTAACGCTTATATAAAACAGTGCACCCGAAGAAGGGAGATGAATATAAGTTATAAAATATATTGTGCTAAAAAAAGCTGAAGACAGAAATCCTGATAATATATAGAATGAAATTCAAGTGAATATTACCTGGTAAAACGTACTTAAGTACTACAGTATCCCCCTCCAGGCTCCTGTAAGGTATGGCGCTTCTGCTCTCCAAACAGCTGTTGGTCATTGTAGAGCCAACCTTCAGAAATGGGAACATGGCACCGATAATTATCCAAACTCTCAATTCAGGCAATTATAAACAATTGGACATATTGTAGTTTCCTCCAATCGTGAAGATTCTTGCACACTTAACGACCTTAAAAGATTAACAGCCGAGGCAAGCCTCTGTATGCAACATTGGATGGGTGTAGTGTAGTGACACCATAAAAAAGAAGCAGATAAAGTACAGTCCAAGATATTATATTATCATCGAATCATTATCTTTTTTTATTTTTTCTATCTTTTTTTTGTGGTGGGTATACAGAGCAACCAAGTTCTTTTGTTTTTGTTTTTTTTAATCAGTATTTGTCTATATTTTTGAGATGAGGTATTATGCATACTGTTTACATTATTCGGACTATTGTCCCCATCTTTGTCGCCATATTTATTACAAGGTTTCGGCCGTTGTACGCTCCGGCCTTCTTTAGGTGGTTGGAAGGTAGAACTGAATCCTTTATTTCGCTCACTGGGGTAGACTGTTCTAGTTCCACGTGCCATGTCTAATCGATGTCAGTTATCAGTTATCTCCTGTTAATTCTCCTCTCAAAGTTCTCCACCGCCAGGTATTGAAATCTCAATCTGTGTCTTGTTACTGGATCTAACTAACGGCTTTATCCACTGTGCCATGTGTCCTCAAGGACACATTCCTATTAATATAAAATATTAAAAATGACCTACAAAAGAGAGCTCAATATAATTATTATTATAGAGTATATGAGTGAATTACAATTAATGAGATCCAAACAATTTACCTCATGTAGATGATCATGTCTTCCATTGGAAAGTAGATTTAATTTTCCATAGACGAAATGATCATCTGTATGATTTAAATTGTTTGGATCTCATTCACTGTAATTCACACACACACACACACACACACACACACACACACACACACACACACACACACACACACACACACACGTATATATATATAAAGCATAAAATAATTATATATATATATATATATATAAAGCATAAAATAATTATATATATATATAAAGCATAAAATAAGTATATATATATATAAAGCATAAAATAAGTATATATATATAAAGCATAAAATATGTACATATATATATAAAGCATTATATATATATATATATATATATATATAAAAGCATAAAATATGTATATATATATATATATATATAAAAGCATAAAATAAGTATATATATATATATATATATATATATATATATATATATATATATATATGTAGATATAGTATAGTATTACATTGCAGTATAATAAAGTAGATTTTATATCTACTAAAACTTTATTAAATGAATTTTAAACAACGTTGTTAGTTTATCGCACACCGGAATTATGTCCAATATTAAAGAGACTGCGACTCAAAAATAATTAAAAAAAGGATTGATGAATTACATTACTTCATTAAAAAACAACTGGAGTTTTAATTTCTCACAAATGTATACTGGTAAACATTCTTTTGTACAATGTTTCAGATTTACTTTTTCGATTATTGTGTTCTCAGCGTAATAAACATAAGTACATCCTTTTAATTACGCTGTTAACATCTATGGCGTATCGTGTAAAAACAACCAGATTATGTTCATAATGGCCTGGCACGGTGGATAAAAGAACTTGAAGAGGGGAATTAACAGGAGATAACTGATAACAGACATCCATTAGACACGGCACGTGGAACTAGAACAGTCTATCTCAGTGAGCGAAATAAAGGGTTCAGTTCGACATTCCAACCACCTGAAGAAGGCCGGAGAGTACGACGGCCGAAACGTTGTAATAAATATGGTGACAAAGATGAGGACAATAGTCCGAATAACGTAAATAGTGTGCCGATAGTTACGTAAATAAATTGGATTGTAGATAAAGAAGAAACGACCAACGCGATTTGAACTCTCTTCCCTTATTGTTATGCTCCATTCTGTCCAAGACTAGTTTAAATGATTCAGTTACAAAATTAACCAGTAAAAAATTAGCAATATAGCTATAACCTTCCATACTATATGTTTACTTCAGCAATACATATTACGACAGCTTATGCTTACTAATTTTATATCACGTAATAGTAGTAGATCTTATCGCCTCAAGTTGTCCGAAATTCTTACATGAAGCAATTTATCCAATATTAAATTATTAGATTTCTAGCCTCGACTGGCTGCCAGTCTAAGAGAAAGGAAAACTCTATTTTGCAAACCGTGAAAACGGTAACAGGTAATCATACCCTTAACTTTTTAATGAATACATAACAGTTCACCTTGAATACGGTATCTTCAAGGTGACACGATCAATAACGTCCCGAGGGAACATAACATAAAATGAATAGTATATATTCATGTTGGTTTTTGATGTTTTTTTTTCTATCACAAGCCTAGGGTTGTTTTTACAGAACTTATCAATTCGGAAGAGGATAATTTATTTTTGTTACCCTGTGTTTGTTTAATGCTCTTTGGATCTAAAAGTAATAAACCTGCTAATAAATGGTGAGAAAAAAAAACGGACGAATAAAAAGCAGTAAAATTTAAATTAAATGAAAATGTGTTACCTAGGACTCTGACATTAGCTACATTATTATTTGCTTAATTTTTAAACGTGCGTATGTGAGTCGATTTTAAAAAGGAAATCAATAATATTTAATTATAATAATTAATCATTTAATTAGCTTAAGTACACACAGAATATTTCCGCATCTAGTCGTTTTTTTTAACACATTTTAGTTGTTATTGAATAACATCTAGTCACATTTCTGTGTCGACTTCGGCTGTCACATCAACTTAAACATAGTGGAATGAGTTTCATTTTTTTTTTAGTTACTGACAAGCGCCTTGTCGTGATGGCTCTTACTCATAAGGAGAGAAAGCTTTCTATGTTTATACTCATTGGAAATTCTTTCCCCACGATTATAAACACAAAACTGGCCAAACTAAACGTGTCCATAATTTACACAATGTCTACCAATACACTTGTTTTGTCGTTGTAAACTCACTTCTCTGTAATTTGTAAATTAATTATCTGCGAACGCATTTGAACTTTATCGATTCGAAGTCATCGCCATTATTTGGTTGCATATAATACGCATTCTACTGTTCAGAAGAATAGGGAAACAGTATCAATGTTCTTATTAATGAACCATTAATTTCAGATTCATGGCGAATAGTTACGGATGGATCATTGCAATATTTAATAAATAATGTCGAGTTGGAAAAAAGGGGATAGTAATCGTATTTGAATTAAAATATAATCCGAAAAGATATTAATATATCTATAGTAAATAAAGGCAATACATCCAGTATTAAAAATACTCAGTTCACGTTAGGAAATAATTTCGAAAGCTATATTAAAATTTTCTTATATATTAAATTTCACCTATGAACAAATTTAAAATGTCCAAATCTATTATCAGCAAAACAAAAGCGTTCCTTTGAAAATGGCTTTTAAAAGCGGAATGGGCAATTTTTTTTTTCATTTTTAAATCCTCGACCTTCGATGTCAAACACATCTTAAAAAGAGAGTCAATTTCGTAAAAGCTATTATTAGATAATAAAGACAGTATTAGATGTACATTACGTTGACTCATGAATAATCCACTTTTTTTATCAACTTTAATCTTAAAGATATTACAACTTGTAACCGAAAACTGAATTTACACACAAAAGCACATACACACACTCCCATGGGCACAGCCTCACATATATATATGTGTGTGTGCGTCTGTATAGAAATATCGTTAGAGAAACTGAAATAACAAAAGTGGTGAATGCGTTCAAATTTCATCGACATTTAATTCTTTAGAGCTGACTTAGAATTTGTGTACTTGTACCTCCTCGAACTTGATGTCGAGCACCACATGAAAAAGGGGGAGAATTTAGTAAAAAACAATATTAGATAATACATTAAAGATGGTGTTAAGATATACATTAGGTTGGATCCTAAATAATTCCATTTTTTATCAACTTTATTCTTGAAGTCATTACAACTAGTACAACAAAATTGAATTTACAAGCATATACACACATACACAGGCATACGTGTATTTATGTGTGTGTGTGAGTGTGTGTGTGTGTGTGTGTGTCAGTGTATGTGTGCATAAATATACTATGAGAGAATCTAGGATACCCCGAAGTGGAATGCTTTCAAATTTTGTCAAATTCCAATTCTTTACATGTGATTTTATATTTGTATATTTGTACATTCTCGACACCACACAAAAAGAGAGAAAATTTAGTAATGGTCTCAATATCTTTTACATTTAATAAAAGTTACTACTTTATATATATATATATATATATATATATATATATATATATATATATATATATATATATATATATATATATATAAAAAGTAGTAATTTTATTAAATGTAAAGATAACAAGACCATATATATATATGTATAATAGCAGCATGTCCCGGCGTTGCCCGTGCTTGATTCAAAAATCGTACGACTCATACAGCAATCGCTATCACTTGACTTAAAATATTTTTGTCCTTCCTTGCCTTTAACGAAGTGCACTTTGCCGTGCTGATGTTGCTACATGCCTTACTTCTCACACTGCGAGTTTTTTCTAAGCTCTATACTAAACATTAAATCTGTTACGAAAAAAGAACTAAATGAAATGAACACAAAACGATCAGCTTTAAAAAAGGACTCATAACTGGAAAAACCGAATGAAAAAAGAATGTTAGCAATAAATACATTTTTACACCCAACCCAGTTCTGCGGAATCAGAATCAACGTTGAGTTTAAGCAAGCGAATGAGCCAATTGGAGTAAAGTGCCATGCAGATATAAATTTTTCCCACTTGTGACGAATGCAGCTATCGATTCTTTTTGCATGCTAGCATGCTAGTTAACATTCGTGTCAGTCAGCTGTTGGCTCTCACGCTGGCCAATAGAATCTTCCTGCCTATTCGTGGCAGCCAGCTATAGACTCTCACTCTGGTCAGTAGAAAATGGCAAACTATCGATCGTAGTTGGGAAATGCAAAGTCGGTTTGGCCTTCCCGGTAACTTGGAGTATATACTTGTAAATTTTGGTGCAAATCCGTCGAAATTTGCGTGCATTGGTTACACACACACACACACACACACACACACACACACACACACACACACACACACACACACATACACACGCGCGCGCGCGCACACACACACACATCCTGTCTTTTACGATAGAGATATACATACATACATACATATATACATACATACATACAGTTGAGTCATAAATCATACTAAATGTTATAATTTATCAACATATTTCTCTAATATATTAATAGTCTAACAAAATGGAATTTATAGGCGCAATCACGCATGCTCAGACACACACACACATGCGCAAAAACATTCATACACAAACGCATGCACGCACACATACGTGTGTGTGTATAAAAATACTGTCAGTGAAGTTCAAATTCCCAGAAGTATGGAATATGTTCAAATTTGTCAACTTTTAATTATTTACATCTGATATCACACTGTTTACTCAAACGATCATAACATTTTAGAGACATTGAACATTGTCAGAAAAATCAACGAGAATAAATCGAATAAATCTTAGTAATAATTAAATTCGTATCGACCCAGAGCCTTGTAATATCAAGTAACAATAAGATGGTCAAAAGAATTAATGCGATAATAGGAATAATGAAGAGAGTATCGACCAATATCGCTGGCATAAAAAGTAACAGTTTGAAGACAATTACTAAAATAATAGAAATAATGAAGAATGCATCAACCTTAATAAAATTAACAGCAAAATAACAGGAATAATAAAAAGTGTATTGAACCAGAATATTTTGTAAAAATGAAACACATACAATAATCTCGTAATAAAACAATAGTCTGATAAATCGAGTGATGCCCTCACGATGTCATTCATTCTCTCTCTCCGTCTCTCTCTCTACTATGTATTTATACTGATGACACATTTATTAATTCCTGTTTTAATACGAAGGCCGACTGATCCGAGAAATTAAAAATGGCTGCTGTTCTAGTATATTACTGCAATCAGTTGTTAACTGTGGAAAGGAAAATATCTTGTAAATCGCTTGTAAATTTTAACGCCTCCAAAACGGAACTGATATATTTTACTCATCACAGAAATCCGTTTTTGGCCAAGCATCATCACGCCGAGGTTACTCTAGGAGAACAACCAACTACAGCCTCTTGTTCATACATTTTCCATTGACTTGAAGGGGAATTGATTATATTAACTCGTGCTACGTCTTCTGCTAGGAAGAATTATTACCTCTGTTGTCAGAATTTATCGCGGCCATTTACAAATATACCATTTTTCCGTGCAGTGAATATTACTGCAGTATCTTGCACCGTGTTTCCTGGTATATATTCGCAACAAAATCCAAAGAAAGGTTTGTAATGCTATCGATACTGACCTGGCATCTCTGGTCCAGTCACTTTCCCATCGATGTGACGTGGCTTTCCTTTCTATAATTATTTTCCGTAAGTCCTTTCTTAATAGATCTGTGGATCTCAATTCCTGTTTCTTGCTTCGTTGAAACGTACACTCTTCAAAAAGTTAAATGCAACGTCTATCGGCTCTTCTGTCTCCATACAACCTGTACATTTATTGCCCTTTCGCTTAACTAAAGTCTTCTCGTTCACTTCAGTCCCAGTAAACACAAGCGTTATAGTAGCATTATTGCCTTGTTTAGGGGGTAAAATGATTAATATATATTTGACAGAGTTTTGGCGGATTAGAATAATATTTATAGTAATTCATCAAGTCAAGAAGAATCCTCAACAAAATGAGCAGGACAACTGCTTCGGGTTATTTGGGAGTGCGCATTCTCTATCGATATTCGAACCCGACCCGTTTCGATAGAATGCAAGCGTCATACCAACTGTACCAACGGGCCTCGCTGACGAAGAAGAAACTGAATAAACTCGATATAGCGCTGCTACTCACAAATTCCTTGGTGGTGCTCATCCAAGTATTCATAACCCAAAGGACTTTTCCCCCCAAGAACAACGACTTTCCTTTCTCCCAAATCGCTCTATCGCAGAGCATTAACTTGGCCAGGCAAAGATATGCAAGTAATAGTATTTGGGAGATTTAGACAAATCTTTATATTAATTCATCGAGTCTAGAAGAAACCTCAACAGAATGCAGAAAGCTTTGGAGAACTCGATGAATTATTCTAATGATACACGCGTACACACGCACCCCCCCATATATATATATATATATATATATATATATATATATATATATATATATATATATATTAAGCGATTCACCCCAAGTAAGGCGGGAATCCACTAGCACGCAAGGGGTTACAGATAGTTGGAACGAGACCAAAGTAGAGTGATAGAGGAAAGGATGAAGAGAAGGATAGGGGATAGATCAAGGCATCTGGTGACGTCGATTGACATTACATTTGAATATTTGGAGATTATAGCTATCAGGGAAACAGGAAAAAGGTAAGGGAGTTCCACAGGCGAGAAGTGCGAGACATGAAGCTCTTGGAGTAGAAGAGATGGCTATATTTAACCATTTCGACAGTGAAAGGGTGAGAGCGAGTTGCCGGCCGAACTGAACGCTTAAATTCATGAAGACTAGGAACCAACGAAATCAGCTCATTGGAACAGTTACTATAAAATTATTTGTAAAATAGACAGAGGGAGGCGACGGCACGTCTGTGAGAGAGCGACTGCAGTCAAAAGAAAAAACCTAGGCTGTTGATGGTAACAACAGTTCCTATGTTTTCATCTATTTCTCTGGACTCTAGTATGACTTATGCGTGTTAAGATTTTTTTCGGGCCTTCTCGATTTACTTTGCGATTCGTTCGAAATATGATGCTCTTGCGGGCTTCCTAATCCCACTCGTCCAAACTATTGTCTCTGTGCACACCTTTCTTAAGATGTATGAATGAACGAAGAAAAATCTTTTGGAGGTATTAGCCTAAAAAGTTTTATATCACTTATCATAATTTAGAAGAATTTCTATGAATAAAACCAGTGAAAAAAAAAATTGTAAAAAATAAGTCGAAACATTTCCACTAGAATTACGGTGATGCGATAAATGTCTACATTCTGATAGTTCCGCAGCATTTCACTTATGCCATTAGTTAATGAAGAGATCTTGATCCTAATTTTATGCCTATTTTTGTTACTTGTGACAGTCTAAAATCAGATTAGTATATTTCGTGGAAGCCAAGTCTATCATTTGTTTTCGGAATGTCAATCGCTTCATTTGCAATTTAACCAATGAGCCGATCGTCCGTAGGGTTTCGATAATTTAAATTATGTGATTTCTAAACGTTTCTTTTTAATTAACAAAAAACATGTTAATAAGCTAAAAAAATATCCGTAAATTAAAAATGGCAAACATTTTCACGTTTAATATTTTATTTGTTTTATGAATGATAAAAAATGCTACTAAGCACAAAAACAGGGAACGTTGTTTTTAATATCATCCCGTGGATGGAAGTAAAGCCACTAAAACACAAGGAGTTACTGAGCGTGGAATAATAGGAAAAACGAGAAACATTATTAGAGAACGGTAACAATAAAAGATTAATCAAGAACGATTAAATTTTCATTTAAATTTTCGAAGAACAAAATTTACTGAAAAATAGGAAGCCGAGAGAGAGGGCCATCAGCGAGAAGTACGACGAAAGAAACTGTTAGCAGCGAACATACGGTTGCATCTAGCGAATTCGATTTTGAACTGATGAGACCTAGCCGCCAATCAATAACACATTATTATTAAACGTATGCAAAGGTTGTTTATTTAATTGCTTACAGGAAAGTATTCCCGGAACAATGCCCCCTATGTTGGGAAAATAATTTGAGATTGGGATCGCTGAAATGAAGACCCTGTTTTAGTATACTCACTGGTATACAACTGTCAGCTTTAAAACAAAATATACTAATAAAACGGTATAAATTTATTGTTATATTCGTCTGCTACACGTGTAATATTCTGATAAATAATTATTCTATTTTGAAAAACAGTTTTGACGTTTCATAAACGGATATTTACCAACAACTTTGAATGAAAGAGACCGTGGAAGAATCCAAACCGTGGAAGATTCCAAACCGTGGAAGAATCCAAACCGTGCAAAAAACGATCTTCCTACAAGAACAGTGATAATAACATAGAGGTAAATGCGTTACGATGAATTATGTGTAGGAAAAATATCTTTGTTTATATTATTTATATTCAGAATTATTTCCACAAGTTTGAAGTTTCTATAACATCGTTTCAGCCGTCATGTCCCGGCGCCTTCATCAGGAACCCTTACATTCCAATGTAACAAAAATAGTAGAGTGGTTCCAATGCAGTAAAAGTAACATACCTATTTCTTTTTTGTTGTTTAATTTTAGATTTTGGTTTGGTCTTTCTTTTTTTTTATTTGTTTAACAAACAGTGAAAATATGATTTGCTTCATATCTTGTCAAAGTTCAGTTAAATTCGTTATAAAGAATAAATTATAAACGCCTTGCATATACAAATGTGAAAGAAAAAATTATGTATGGGGATCCATAAAGAATAGTACATTTGCCTTCAGCCGAAGTATTTTTTTTTAAATAACAGTAGGTGACGTGTAATGCAGTGTTTCGACGAATATATTTTGGTTCCCTTTTGTTTTGTTTTTTTCATCACAAAGTTTTAACTTAATTGTTGTTTCCTGATTAATGTCTCTGCCTATCTCAGTTACAAACGCCTAATATAACAGACCAAATAAAGTTTATTCCTTTTAACTTTGTCTCTTTTAATTTGAGTTTTGTTTATTGCATTATTTGGTACTTAGACGACACGACCATGAATCACGATTTAGACACTAGTACCGGTAAAGTATAGGAATAAAGTAATACTTGTAATATTGACTGGTGGTTGTTTTCTATGCCATTAGTTATTTTGTCTTTGAAGTTCGAAAGAGGCAGATAGTTTGAAAGACTTTGAGGAAACATTAGACTAATTCCAGAAAATGTTTTATCAATGATTCAGAAAAAAAAAGTCTA
This sequence comes from Acanthosepion pharaonis, assembly GCA_903632075.3. NCBI lineage: Eukaryota > Metazoa > Mollusca > Cephalopoda > Sepiida > Sepiidae > Acanthosepion > Acanthosepion pharaonis. Next base: position 1,327,259 of record CAHIKZ030000119.1, on the reverse strand, counting down.
AATGAAATGGTATATTGCAAGACAGCACTGTAAGAAATGTATTTGTCTTCATATTATGTATCGATTAATTTGGCTTTGTCCAGCAATCCCCTCCCGAATTTTACTCCTGAGAACGGGGAGGAATGGAAAAAAGAAGAAATTGTATTCAATAAACTAGACGCAGACGCTTTGGGATTAATTCTTCCTTTCCACCGATCGATTTTCATTTTTTGTCTTTTCTTTGGTGTTTATAAACAAACTGATAAACACATCGAATAAATTCCGATTCCATCGATATAGGCTCTATACACACGTACACACACACATGCAAGCACGCACACATATATAGATACAAAGACATACACATATATATTATTTGTTATAAATTTTTCATATGGACAAAAACAATTTAGTCACAACAAAGATGCAACTTCATTTCGGTGCATTTAGTTGCACCTCGACTGGTGATACCCAAAATGGTTGTGAACAGTTTTGTTCATAATCTTTACTAGTGTCTAAACCGTGATTCATGGTTGTGTCGTCTAAGTACCAATCAGCCTGACGATTGCGTCTAGCATGAAACAGCCTATCGCCTCTGAGTGTTAACTTCAATATTCCCTATTCAATATATATATATATATATATATATATATATGTATGTATGTATGTATGTATGAATGTATAAAGTCTTGCTGAGTTCTGTCTTTCTGTCTATTTTTCCATCTCATTTTATCTCATTTTTGCAAATTTCGTATGGGATGTTTTACATTCTGGAAACATTTCTGAATAAAATGTTCGAAGTTCATATTCTGTTACGTGTTCAAACATTTTGACAATTTCTTGAATGCATCCTTTTAATTCAAATGGTAGAGAAGATTAGCTTTTTTATTAAGTAAAGTGTGTTCCAATAACTTGGATCGCTTTTAATATGAATTAAGTTTAAGCGTTTAATGATTTTTTTTTTCTTTTTCTTTCATATTTAGCGGACATTTGGGCGATATTATTTTTCACACATAATTGTCATGACTTAACAAATGACTTCGAAATAAATTAATTGTCACCAATAACATTAATTTATTTACTGCTGACTTTGATCCGTCTTAATGAAATACCCTTATATATAATCCGTCTTAATGAAACACCCTATATATTTTATCATTTCATTTCTATATTGCAACTTCTACTTTCTTCCCGATCATCATACATAACAGAGAAGCACATGCTAGAAGGTTTCGCCTTGCGTAGTAATATAAGTTCTATGTTTATGTTTGTTTCTTACCTGATATTAATTTCAATATTCCTATTTTTCGAATGCGGCATGTGTTATTATAGCTTCAATGTTTATGAATTATAGCTTGAAATTTTTCGAATTTTTTTCGATTGGACATAAAATTTAGTGAAAATATCAACAGAATATGTGATAAAAATCGGAAATACATTTCCTGCAGCTGACAATGAACATTCCATTATTTATGTTGCTACTCATTTGTTGAATGAATTATGGTATGCTGGATTCTCGCTTACTTTACTGGATTTTGTATCAAATGGTGGAGAATTAGCGACGGAATTTTGGTCAAAGTAAAAGCTGTCAGATAAGTAAGAATGAAGTATCAATTTATACATTTTCTAATGACATTAATTTGAATTAATTTGATTGTCGCCTGTAAGGGTTGACTTCTATGTTCACTTATATATATATATATATATATATATATATATATATATATATATATATATATATGGGACAAATACAGGTAGAGACTTCAGCTTTTTTCGATATGCTGCTCGTCAAAGTCAGCTCTTATAGAGTAGCTGGCCATGGTTAAAATATAATTGGTAGAAATTCCCAACTAACAGAATTAAGAATGTTTGCAATAAACAATACAAAACGAAGGAAAAGAACAGCGCAAAAATAATACTAAACGAACAATATGTGCAATTCAAATTAGATAACGGGACAGTAATGTGTCTAAAACGTTCACAAACCAAGAATAGTGTTAACATACAAAAAGGATACAGACAAGTAATCGCAGCATTATGACGTCATTACAATTAAGGACAAAATATGGCCGATGTGTCCGAGAAATGGCCTATCCGACTGGCTAGAAAGAAATCCGTGTAGGGTGTCTTTATGTTTGTCTATAAATTTAGAGAGGTATATTTTTGTAGTTATTCTCAAAGATTGGAACAAAAGGCTGCATCAATGATAGATTAATTGAAATGATTTAACGTGACGTAGGATGTATCTGCAAACCATGACAAGGGAGAGATAAATCGTTTGAACTTTTCTTTATCTAATACGCATTGTTGACTATTACTTTTAGATTCAGAGCAAATTGTTTTAAACACATTTTCGACTTTAAATTTCATTAAAATACTGGACTAAATGTTTTCTTCGTGCTTAAAATTCAGTGTTACGGACACGCCTGCACACACACACACACACTCACACTCACGCATACACATGCATAATTTTTTTCTTCTTTAGGTCTATGTGTGTATGCGTAGATAGAGAGATAGATCAATATTTTGCCTGTATATAATGGTGGTTTTACCATATATAGATAGGGAGAGAGAAAATAGAGAGATGAAGAAAAGAGATAGATAGTTATATTGATAGACAGACAGTCTGATAGATAGACAGACAGTCTGATAGATAGATAGATAGATAGATAGATAGATAGATAGATAGATAGATAGATAGATAGATTATCGTTTTGCTTCTTATGTTCCTTTTAAAATTCCACATACTGCACAGATTTCAAAATAAAATAAATTGAAATTAATTTCTTTCATGTCTACAATTCTTGTAAACACTGCAAATTCAATTTGAAAATTAGCTATTTTATTCCGATTTAAATTAAATTATAAAACGTAGAATATAACGGATATTAATACATAACCCGGCGACATTTAATTAAAGAAATCGATGAAGCTGCTATTTTGGCACGACAAGAAGATCCACTTAAATTACCTAATATCGTTGGCTTTGTCAAAGTGTGGAAGGACATACTGATATTAAAACTAAGTTTCAATTTTCTCAATAACACATTGAAATAGATCAATATATATGGAACGTGATTCAATCACAAAGCAATATGTCTAAATTTGAATCTAAATGCCAATTTCCTACATAAAGTATCTAATAATGTTAATTTATTGCTATCTTATTTGAATATTAGGTAAATATTGTACGACTCGGAGAACACGGACTACACACAATGATTTTTGGATTTTTTCGGAAATCCTTTTCTGCAGATATTGTCGAGGATAATAACGGAATCCAAATTTTAAATGATTTTTTTACAGTTGTTTCCTGTAGCGTTTTTAAATATAACTTTAATTAAAAACTAATTTATGGATTTATATAGAAATTGTTATCTATGTTTTCCTATGAAAGGTGAGAGGTAAGAATACTCGAAACAACAGAATGACTAACATTTTTTTTCTGTCTATTTTCAAAATCATTATATGTCTGTTTCGAGAGAGCATGGATTTCCACCAAAAAGTTTTACCTCCGCTGCTGAGTGTGTAGCAGAATCTCTTATATGACTCTTATATACAGGCCAACATGAGGGGTTATAATCTCGATTGCAACGAATGCATATGACGACGATCTACTGCGATGGCATCGTGGTGTTTTCTTTCCGTCGATCACGCTTCTCCCCGGCGATAAGACTCCATTTCTTCTTTCCTATCCGTTGGTGTAAATCGTGTCTCCAACGTTAGCGATCTTTGGTGACGCCTTCACACATCTCGATTGCTCCTATGTCACTTCAGCGGACAACCTTGATGCGAATATGATGTCACTCACGGGTGTACTTGACTGTGGTCTGTCCACTTTAGAGAAGGATCTCTGGAAACCTCCCAGCCATCATACGGTGTACAATCAGAGAAAGGCAAAGACTGGGTAAATTGGCGCGGGGTATAACTAGAGTCGGTCGGAAGAACTGATGGCAAGAATGCGTCTCAGATCAAATCTTAGACATCGTTCCTGTATAAATTAGATTGTCCATGTCTCGCAGCTGTGAAGCAGCACGCTGGCAATACATACTCACAAGTAGGCAGGCCTCAGCAGAGTTTTATGAATGATCGCCGTTTGGTCATGGAGAAACTTCAACTTCCTTCATGCTATCGATGCTGTCCAAGTGAAAGGTAGAACCCATTAAAGCTTGGCATCGTCGTCGTTGCAGGATATGCCAGATAGAAGTTGAAAATAACATCAGATTCTCTTAGGGACACCGGCTGAGGATTTGTCCGCAGGTTTTACTCTCGAATTTTTTCCCATGATTGTGTGTATGGCCGCAAGGCATCCGAGGTTTAAATCCAGTCATTTGTCATGTCCCTCTCTTACATGGACAACTCTCCCGAACTGACAAATTCCGTCTACTAGAAGTTTATATATATATATATATATATATATATATATATATATATATATATGTATGTATGTATATACACACACACACACATATATATATATATATATATGTATGTATACACATACATATATATATACACATACACACACGCGCATACATATATATACACCCACATACATACACACACGCATGAATATATAAACACATACACACATATATATATATATATATATACACACGCGCAAATATATATATGAGTGTGTATGTATATATATATATATATATATATATATATATATATATATATATATATACGAGCAAAAAACTTACATACATATTTTACACTGGATGTCAGTTCGGCATCAAATATACCACTTTAAGAATTGTTATATATATTTTAAACGATAATGATAGAAATAAATTTTAAAAAATTAAAGTAATAAAATTTTCATCAAATATATGAGGATTGTTTTGTCAAATACATTTGATAGATACATAATAGAACAAATTGGCTATTCTGAAACAATAATAAAAGTACTAAACAAAACCAAATAAAGGTTATGACTTGAAACGCTTTAACTACAAATTTGAAAATACGTCTTGTTCCATAAAAGATGTTAGCTTGCAATCAATAGATATGAAAAGCATAAAACAAAATACAATAGTCAGTGATTAACAAAACAAATATGAGACGAAATGCCTTTTCTACAATTTCTAAAATTACATCCTCTTTCATAAGAAAGGGAGCAACATTACGCTTAAATGTAAACAGAGTAAAATTATTCACGTCAATGTATAAGAAAATTAACAAAAACAATGCATAAAATATTCTTCATATAATAATTCTTGCTGAAATAATTTTAATAAATTAAACTTGCTAGATAACACTTAATTTAAAAATTAAATACTCAATGTATATCACGATTTATCATAAAATAAACAAATATAGAATTTAAGAATTAGATCTATAACTGATGGAAACTATTAATGCGATTAGATGAGTGATATATATATATATATATATGTATGTATGTTTTATATGTATGCATGCATAATTTAAATTTTTATTTTTAAAATGTATTCATGTTTGAATGCATGGCACAAAGGAATCAGTGTCAGTAATTTTGAAACTTTATATTATCATAAAATAATGCTTAAAAATGAATTGATAATATGCGTAAACTTCCAATAAATGAATTCCTCCACTGTACATCAATAAAACAATTAAAATGACTCAGCCGATAATTTCATTTAATTACTAGCGACAAAAATGATTGTCCACATTTCATTTCAATAATTCTGTCATAAATTTGAATACTAATATGATTTCGCAAAGACTTAGCCAACAAATAACTTTTAAAATTTATGACTACCTTCAAATCATAACAAAATGTTAGTCATATTTTATGACATCTTTGCATTTTGGTTATTCGTAAAATGTTTGTAATTAGTATGTTTAGTTTCTTTCTCTTTTTTTTTTTTGGCGGGGAAATAAAAGAACAAATATTTTTACAGCGTTGATCTGATTATAATTTTTTAGTCTAGGGCACCTGCACTGTGTCCAGAGAATTTTGTACAGAATCATTCTCAAATATCTCTGTTAATAAGACTAGCATAGTAACAATGATACGATTGAAAAATATCAGGACTATTTATCTATTATTCGACACTACTAAACCGTGTGAAATTATCAGTACTTTTTTCGGAAACATACAATCTAAATATCTATGTAATGGCCAGTTAGTCTCGTTTTCAGGGTACACGTTAGGGTGGCTAGTCAATCCCTGTTGTAGAAAACTGATTAGGCGCATTTTGGTTTTTCCAACAGATTCGAAGCTTTATAGTTTATACTGCAACTATCGTGAGCTGACCTCAATTACAATTTCTGGTCGAGAGCTCATAATCTGTCATGATCATCATTTTGAATAACCCCGATACTTCTGTTTTATTAGTTTAAATCTATACATATCAATAAATACATCTAAGATATAATAGTTCAAGACTATAAGTATATAACCTTTATAAATATGTTTTACTAAATATAATTATTAATTATTTATTTCAAATTTCTTAGGTATTTTAATTTAAAATTCTTGGTTAATTATATAAAAAATTTATGAAAATATTTTCGCTAATTTCGAAATCGTCAAAGATTTTTTTAATATTAATTACAAATAATTTGCTGAATGAATTACATCAGCACTGAAATTTGGCCGTTAACAGAAACAAATGGGATTGTTTACACTGAACTCATTACAATTTAAGCCCTTCTACTATCCTCAAGCCCTCCCACCATTCTCAAATGACATACTGAGATCCGTTTATCAAAGAAGGTCAACACTCTCTACCTATTCCCACTTTCTAAATAAATAGCAATATCTCTTGATTTTAAACCGGGATATTTTCTCCATTTTATTTGTGATATTTTTTTGTAGGTCTTGGATATTGAAAACTGTTTCTATTCAGAGCTTTCATAAAATAAAAATTATTACCCTGTTGGATTTTAAGTGTTTTATATTTTTTTTTAATAATAATTTTGATCTGTCTTTTGAAAAGAAAGAACAGTAAGATATATAATCCGGTGTTCTTATAGATATTTTTATTTTTACAAAATAGTGCTCAATGTAAAAGCATTAATATTATAAATTAATTGATTTAAAATATTTTTTTTTTCGCTACAGAGTTCTAACCATGTTTCAAAAATGGAAGCTAAAAGCCACGAATTTAATTTTGGAATTAAATTAAAGACATTAGTTCCATTTCATCCTCAAGTGAATTTTGGAGTAACTTTTAAAATTACTGGGTTTTAAAGACACAGCTAAAATCACGTTTCCAAGGTTACAGATAAATCTACTTCAACTGGACAAGGGGTGTCTGAATTTTCTCTAATGTCTGTATTATTGTATCAGTTATTAGCTACATTTTGGTAAGGGGTTAGGATGTATTTTTCAATGAAAACTGACATCCGTTGAATGCATGTCGTCTGGATTTTTTTTAAATTTATTGTTAACGGCAAAAAATTAATATTCATTAAAATACAATTAACATAATCAGTATAACACGACGAAAAGGATGGACATAAAAACAAGTCTTATCCAAAACAGATACATTTATTGTGTTATACTGAGTATGTTAATTGTATTTTAATGAATATTATCCTGAAGAAGGTAATTAAACCGAAACGTCAGACGTCGACATTTCATTCATATTAAAACAACATAATCGCATTTTAAGGATTTTTGTTTTGTTTTTCCAGATATTTTCTTCATACATATATATATATATATATATATATATATATATATATATATATATATATATATATATATATATATATATATATATATATATATATATACATATATATATATATATATATATATATATATACATATACACTTATATATATATATATACATATATATACATACATATATATATATATATATATATATATATATATATATATATATATATATATATATATATATATATATACACACATATATATACATATATATATATATATATATATATATATATATATATATATATATATATATATATACATATATATATCTATACATATATATATATATATATATATATATATATATATATATAAATATAAAAGTGAACATAATGGTCAACACTTGTTTTCTGTTTCATGCTATATGCAATCGTCAGGCCACCGATTGCATATAGCATGAAAATAGACTGTCGCCTCTAAGTGTTGACTTCTATGTTCACTTTTTATATTTACACACGCTTATCTCTGATATTGAGCACTTTATCCCATAAATATAGCACACCTTAAGACTATATTTCTTTATATATATATATATATATATATATATATATATATATATATATATATATATATATATATATATATAAATATATATATACGTATACGTGTGAGCTTGCATGTGTGTGAGAAGATAGATAAATATGGAGTGAGAAAAAATTTTTAAATTAATAGCTACATATAGAGTTTTATTGACATGCATATATTTGCATTTGATAAAATGTTTACATTTGTGTTTAAGTAATAATTGATAAACTTACACTGGATCCCTATATATTTAGCGAATGAGAGGGAGAGAGAGGGGAGCGAGAGAAACAAAGAAAGACAAACAGAGAGACATACAGACACAGTGTGGCACAGATAGATAGATACATAAATACATACCATATATATCTACCTTTTCCCTCACACTTAATAGCAATATCTCTTGATTTTAACTCGTAATAATGATTTCGTTGTAGGTCTTGAAAATTAGGAGCTGCTTTTTTAGAGCTCTCAGGAAATAAAAATTATTACATATGGTATTTAAGTCATTTATATATGTTAATATATATATATATATATATATATATATATATATATATATATATATATATATTATTTTCAGCAATTATAATAATATATTTTTCCAATATATACTGTTAGTCTCATCAAAGCTTTCAATCAATATTCAGATAATTATTTTTGTCATATAGATATTTCCTGAGAAGTTAATGAATGTTTCCCTAAAATTCGGCGTACATATGAAAAGCAATCACAAAATAGTGATGAAATGCTATGTCATAGCTATCATCTTATACAGCAATGAACCTTCTGCCAATTCCTCAGAGATAAAGATGATTCTTTAAATGGCAATAATTTGTTAATACAGAAATATAATGTGAATTCCAAGCAATGAACATGTGAGACATGAGGTTTCAAGAACAGAAACGAGAAAGCCCACATACGTATAATCCGAAAGATAGATTTTACATTTTGTGATATGCATAATGAAGAAGGTTTAGTGAATTTAAAACTTAAAACAACTGGAGCAGAGGGAAACAATGCATTTGTGTGATATGTTCTTCAGTGGTTTGTCCCTAGACAGCTTAATAATGCCACTTAGATGCATGGAGTTACTGAGAGTGAAAGGCTATCAGAAAAGATTATTGAGGAATAATGACAATAAAAGAAAAATATTCAAGGAAACAGTAGTGAATTATTTTATTTTGCATTGAAGTCTTGAAGATCCTAGATGACATACAAGCTAGAATCCGAAAGATATTTCCACAAACAAAAAGAAGAAATTTTTAAAATAGAATTCTCGGTGACATCTAGCAAATTCAGCAATAAAACTTTTGAAAACTATTTGCCAGTCACGTACTATGTCTAACTTCATACGATCGAGTTGCATATGCTGAAAACTCATTAGAACAATTTCCATGAAAATATTGATAGAAAAGGCAAAGGAAAGCACAATTTTTATCAAGAATATTACGGCCTGTTGTCATATTTTGGCAGTCCACACTTTCCAGTTTTGATAGAGTTCAAAACCGTCTCCGAGTCCTTTTCGGTACGAATAATTTTCCATCCTTTAACCTCTCTCACAAGGCTGGAGGTGGCGAGCTTATCGCTGATCTATCCTTACTGCCATGGAAAGTGGTCGAACGAAGTACATTTGTTGGTGCCATTATGTCCAACATTCAATTCTAGGATCAGCTATGTTAATTATATTGTAGCAATCCAACTACACCGTATTCCATCGGTGAGAGGTCAGTATCGCTTGAACAGCTCAACCATTGTTCTATGGAACTGAATCATAAGATGATATTTTCCTGATTACTACAATTGTTGACGTCTATTCTTACAAATTACCTCTAAACTAATCATCTACCACGAGTGGCCCCGGGCCTTGTACAGAAAGAACCTTGCTCTAAAAACAAAAAAATCAACGATAACAAAAGAGCAAATATGGTGTCAGCTTAATTCGATTTACGGACAAATGGTAGTTTTATAAAATTGAAACATGGTTTCTGATGCGAAGAATTATCTTGAACAACACAGTAAACGAATGTTCGTACCAGTAGACCAAGTGTGTATATATATATATATATATATATATATATATATATATATATGTAGACTGAAATTAAAATGCCTTGTCAGGTATATATATATATATATATATATATATATATATATATATATATATAATCGACTCTCCCATCGAGATTCGACGTATGAGGGCCAAGCAGACCGGCACATGATTAGATTATAGTGGTGAAGGCCTCGTGCAGGACCATCCACACTTTTTAAAAAGGACGAATACAGAGACCTGAATATATATATATATATATATATATATATATATATATATATATATATATATATATATATATATATATATATAAATCCTATCCCATTAAGGAAAGTCGTGGATTGGGTGTAATGATAACGTTAAAATTATTATTTAGGTCTACAAACGAAAGGAAGCTGTGGAGAACCATTGCAGTGTACGTCTTGTAGAGATACGGTAGAAATACGGCACATAGACACAGAGGATTCTGGATGAGATCTTTACAATATGACAGAAAAAAGTAAAAAGACAAATCAGTTTTATAAATCTAATGTTCAAATACTGATTTTATAGTATAGAAAATGCTGCATAATACATATAAAAGAAGAAAAGAATTTTGACGTAGCGAGGCCAATGTTTAGGACTTTTTAATAAAATTATATATTTAAACGAGCTTTATATCAATGAGACATTTGCACCTTTCTCTTTCAAACTATCTTTTCTATTGCATCAGATAAGTTCAGTTACATCTAATGTCACCATTTAGTTTCCAAACGTACACCGCAAATTATGTATATCCTCTTGTAAGCTCGAAGAATATATGGACTTGAGCGTGGTGGAATGAATAGCGTCTAAGAATGCGTACAATGAGAATAGACTCGAATTCCAGTCGAACTACGCGTAAATATCTTTTGAAAATGCTATCTTGTATCTATCAGTATGTCTATCACTATAACTTTAGATGTATCATTATATTTTTAAGAAATCGTTATATCTAATGTGGCGTAGCTACCACACATTATATATATATATATATATATATATATATATATATATATATATATATATATATAGAAAATGAATATCTATTATGTTTTATAATGAGCCATTCTAAGCTTCGTATAGCGCCTTTGCCCAAAATTTGGATATGTTTTTATTATGCTGTTCCTCGATCGAAGCTTTTGGCTTGTATGAGCAATCATCAGAGTTGTTATATGGAAATTACAACAGAGCGGTTTACCATCAAAGATGACAACATATTGTGTATACATTTATGTTTGATATACGAAGATAACGGTCGCAGAATATCAGACGCAATTTGTAAATTTGTAATGCGGTTATAAGAAATATGTTTTGGTGGTTCCAACGAGAGAAATGTATGTATATTAAAAAGAAGCGAAGAGAGGTGCCGCAAACGTTTTTGGTTGTAATGTGGATTTATTTAGAAAAAAATATTATGCTTTGTTTTACATAATTTTACGACACGTGTTTCTGGTCTCGTGACCGTCTTCAGGTAAAAGCGGAGATTTCCACATATTATTAAAAATAATTATTTTTTTCCTTATGTTCAATGTTAAATATTCTCGATATGAGACATTCTCTATTTGTGTGTTGGTAATCCGAATTTCTTTCTTGAATTGGCAATGAAGAGTTCTGCGCGAAGGGTCATAAAACAATTATGGTTGGTGCAGCGAGATGATGAATTAGTTATCGGCATTTTATCTTTTGATGTTTTACTGACCCCTATGTGTTCTTGGGTCTGTTTCCATTTTGTGCGTTTCTGTCAGCATGCGTTATATATATATATATATATAAAAAAAGAAAAAAAAAATTAAATTTTTTTAAATATTTATGACAGTTAGATTTAAGTTAGGAATATCCGAACAGTGACGTTCCATATCACGTGACGTCCGCGTCTCGCGAAGGACGCTACTTGCTAACAAACAGTAATTTTAATTTATTTGTAACAAACAGTTATTTCTGATGAAAAATTGAGGACAATTTGAAATATCAAATATATATATAAATAAATAAATACTTTCATAAAATAAAACATTATAATTTTTAATTTGAAACTTTTTATATATATATATATATATATATATATATATATATTGATGCATGTTCCATTAAATAATATACTATAAATAATATAATATATTTATTTTATGTAAATTCTTTTCATATCGTCTGATAAGCTTAATAACATTATCATTACACGAAGAAAGAAAATCACAATATTGATACATATTTTTCTACGCTTTCGGCTTACATTAGCCATTATCAAAGATGCCAATTACATTACAATATATTAAGCAATACACGGACAAAACAGTGATGATAGTTTATTTCTGTTTATATGGAAGATTTCCAAGCAACGACCAACTCATGCATATAAGACGCTAAAATCGAGAATCACGCTGCAGCTCATGACGTCATACATTATATGCTTATCAGACGATAAGAAAAGTATTTACATAAAATAGACAACACTTGTCAAAATTATATAATGAAATATGCATCAATGAAAAAATGCCGCTTAAATGGACACAATATATTCATACATACTTACATACATATTGGACTGAGGAATCGGAGAGCCGAGTTCGATTTCCAGTCGAATCCATACATTCACTTACGTGCTAATACCGTTGGGAAAGGTATGAATCCTCTTCTTCTCCCTCCATACATATATATATATATATATATATATATATATATATATATATATATATATATATATATATATATAATATTGAATATTGATATTATATGTAGCACTTTGAGAGGGAAATATTATTCAGGCATTTAGTAATGTTACAAAGATTCATAATCTGAATTCCATCTCTAAATTCTGTTCTTCCATCAGGAGAACGGTGAATAATTTAAAAAAGAGGGAGAAATAAGATATCTTTAAACATTTCTACAGTTCTCCGTTTTTGATTCTGTAGCGCCAATCCAAGGGGTTCAAATTAATGACAGTCCTCCTTAAGACTTGCATGATTCAATCAGTAGCAAATTATGAACCTTACGAAAATATATGGGATAAGAATGTTTTATTCAGATATAAAGCGTCTATATGAAATATATTTATATATTCCTTATTCTATACCGGCGGGGAAACGCATTAATTCATCCAAGAATATTTGCGTTTTTATTCAAAGTTATTCATTGAACGATTTACAAAAATAAAACAACAAAAAAAAAAAAAAACAGGATTTGATAATTCTACATATTTTGTGCGAAATTTTGATCAGATATTCAATCTTATTTTTCACTTGCGAATCGTTGGACTAGGCCACAAGTTGCTCCTCCGCCAGCAATGTCACAAAACTATTTGGTGTGTTCATTATTGCAATTTTAACCTGAACACGTGATGTGTCTCCTTTTCCCATTAAACTTGACGCCTTAATATTACTGAACTGACCTAATGCATATACGCTTGGTAAAATCAATATGCCAGTCTCGTACTTCTGCTACGACTGTAAATTCTAGACAGATGCATGTCACGATAAGTATGGTATATTGTGATACTATTTGTCGTTGCCGCGGTAAAACGGGAAAAAGTTTTGTGAAAACATAGGAATGTGTTTTGTCCTGAGAGACAGTGGAAAGAGAAGGGTTAATATCAAAATCCCATGGGAAGATTTGAAGATTGGATTAACACATAAACGACTTGAGTTTTATGTTGAGCTGTTTGAAAACTGGAAAAGTGAGCTAGACTTAAGGGGCAATATTGATTCACTGTCAGCTGCAAATGCAAGCTGTAAAGCGAAAACTTCATTTCCGTAAACAACGAATTTAGAGTTGATTTTCCTAGTTGAAATTTGATTTGAGACAGAATGGGTGTGGATAAGCCACCCATGCTCACTAAGGAAGTGTAGTGAGAAGTAATGATATGAGAGATAGGGAGAAGGAAATTCCCCCAAATTATGTCAATAAATACGAATGCGCGGGGCGAATTCGCCAGTCAGAAAAGAGAGAGTCAGTCGTTCACCTCTGAACTGACTGTTCGGTTAAACTCTCTTCCTACGGTCGGGAGGAACCCGAAGGAGGCTGCGCCGAAGGGCGGAGTCTCCTTCGGGGAGGTTAAACCGGCCCAGAACCTGTTTATACGGGTTCAAATGGGCTATTTTTTGGCCGAGCCTAATGGCTCGGGAATGCCCACATTAAAAAGGCCTTGTGCCACATGACACCCTCGTGGGGGTGACTGAATATCGTCAGAAAAGGGAGAGAGGAGACAGTGGATTGACTGCCGAAGAGAAGCGTCCGACTACAGCCTTGTACCAACCTCTACCAACAACAGCAAACCAGATTTTTGCTCTGTCGACGATGGTATCACTTCCGATTTAGATGCAGGCTGGGCTGCTACTTAATTGCATGCGAACTCTGATATAAACCAATTATTGTACGGAGGACTGATATAAAAAGAGTATTTACTTTTGTTCAATTTATTCGAGTGTTATTTCCTCTTGTACATCATCGCCCTTCTCTGAGCAGCCCAACATGAAAATAATTGCGACGATTCAATCTTACCTGTCTTATGATCAAACATGTGTCACTACGTGGGATATGGTTTGCTCAGGATTAAAGTGGTCACTTCAGCGACCAGCAGCGGTTTTGGAAATCTTGGACGGCAGGCTAGGGTGTTATACGATTACATTTCAATATATTTTCAGAATTGTACTTGTACGCAAATTTATGATTAAAATTAATTTTTCGTATTAGTATTGTATGCAATATTGCGTGCAGGATTTCTATATAATTCGGAAAGAAAATTGATATTCATTTCACCATATCAGAAATTCTGGAGGGAACATTGTGCAAGAACTCGCACATATTTTCAGGCACACACATACGCGCGCGCACACACACACATTCTCTCTCTCTCTCTCTCTCTCTCTCACACACACATATATATATATATATATATATATATATATATATATATATATATAAATGAGAAAACAAGGTTTGATTATCAAATATTATTACTACAATAATAATTTAATTAAATTTCACTTTCCATCGCATCTTTTGTAACGAAATTTTTATTTTGTATAGCTTGGTATTATAACACCTCCAATTTATGTTTCTAAATTAGTCTGTTAACCTAAAACTACGTATTTTTAAATGTTAAACTCATTAATGTAATTAAACAACTCTAATTTATTTAATTACAAATTCTGTTTTATGGTTATTACATTTTTACAACACACATATATATATGCATATATATATCTGTGTGTGTGTATTTATGTATATGGCGATAGAGAGAGTCGTTTTGTCACTTTACTATGTTGAATAATTTGGATATTATAACCTGTTCTCAGAAGTGTTGTCAGGTTACTATAACTCTAAAGTTGATGTATGAGTGTTACCTCTTACACGTCAAATATCAAAAAAAATCTGTGTTGCCAACCCTATGATGCTATTTGCACTTACCTGTGATGTAACGTTTTCCGTAAAATTCTTAGATTTTGGAAAGAGTTTATGTGAAAAATCAAAGAACGGGATTACGATTATACGAATTTTTATTTGCTTATTGTTGACTAACATAAAAGCACCATAAACACATCATGCAGTAAGTCAGCATAATAATAACAATAAAATTAATACAAAACCAGAAATATTATTGTGTTGTTCAGTATATAGTCATCTGATAAAATAAATGTAAAATTAAACTTATAATATATTGTAATTAGAAGTATTAAAATAGCATATTCTGTTATGAAGCTAGAGGTTTGCTTTACTGATATTTAAATTAAAGTTTCTGAATAATACATATTTATAAAATATAAGTTCAATAGAAAAACATATTATTGTAATGTTATTGAGTTATCGGAACACATTGTTTATAATTGTCAAAAACAAAGAAAAAGAAGCAAAACGGGAACTACTGAACAAGCAAAATAATTGGAAATAATGTCAAAATAATAAACAGTAAAAAAAGAGTAGATTTTGGAACGTCAAAACTGTGATTGGATAAAAATTAAAAGTGTCATATGTAAGAAATGAGATTGAATGGGAATTAAGTATTTGATGAAAGTGATGTTACGAATGTAAACAGAGTGGGAAAGATGCTGAATTTTAGAAACAAAAACAAAGAATATAAAAGCAAAAGCCATAAATTATACATAATACATCATAATACATATATTACAAATAGAATAATGCAAGTACACGAAAAAGTATTTATTCTCTATAATTTTTAAGGATTAATGTAGAGATGAACTATAGATCAGGATTATGAGGTCGCACTCTGGATTTAAGAAAATCGACGACAAATTACGTGTACTTTTCAAACATGTACTAGTTCACTTACTGCAAGAGGGAATTTATCAACCTGAAGAGTTTGTTTATCATATATGCAATAATAATTGTTGTGGATTCCGTGAATGGAATCCTGCACAAATAAATTAACAACCCCAGTAATTGAGATAGAATAATAAGTGTATTAAACGTAAGAATACAGACTTGAAGTGAAGATTAGTAGTCCAGGAATGCTGGTTAGTAAAAAGTATATGTACAAGTCACTGTAATTAAAGCCGTAATCATCTCTCTATCTCTCTCTCTCTGGACTCTTGTATAACTCTCTGAGAACACCCTGTGTCTGTCTCCGTATCTCTCAACCTGTCTCAACGTATATCCACGTATCACCACGTATCTCAACGTAACTCAACAGCAGGTATTCTCTCTGTCAGTATATGTAAAAAGGGGAGAGCTCAACAACAACAACAATAATAATAATAATAATAATAATAATAATAGAAAACAAAGAAGTCGAAAATTCATAATGTAAAATGAAATTACAAAAAAAAAACCTGGACAAGGCGTTGCATAGCAAATAAGTCAACACCTTATGGGACCATAGCACCCGTAGTGAAAATGAAAGCTGAGACAGAAGCCTGAACATTAATAAATGGAATTTGAATGACATTTTAAAAACCTGAAATACAAGACTTTTTAGAAAATTGTCGAAGTAAACCCAGTACTATGGATACAAAGTAAAAAGAATGTGTTTTTAGGTACCCAAATGAGGATGCATGAAAAAAAAAACGAAATAAATTTTATCGGCTGATGTCTTCTTTAAGAAAACACCAAAGTGTTATTTTTAAAAATTTTACTATTCTTATCAGGTCCGAAATTGGTTTATTTCTGTCAGGCCGGCCATTTTTTTCTAATCCAAAAATCTTAACTAACTAATAAAAATTTACAACAATTTAAAAGATTAGGGATTTTGAAAGAAGCTTTTACCTTTTTTCGCATAAAAATTGTCAAATAAAAAAAGTCTCTGAACCTACAAATAATAAAACACCAAATCGACAGCTCCATCAACAAAGAAGCTTATGTACTACCCCCGTACGTGAAATAAAAACAAAAAATAGCCCAATTTCTTAATTTTGACAAAAAAACATAAATACTATCTATTGTTACGAGGATGCATTTCTATATAACATTTACGTTATTGTAAAATGAAAAATAGTTTTCGAAAGGAAAACAGAAAATTAGAAGAATCCCTTATTCGAGAAAATCTAGAAAATGAAATTAGGTGTTGGCCCCAAAAAAACCCGGCTTTTGATTCAAGGACCTATATCCAGCCGAAAGGAATTCAAAAAGTTGCCGACCAACCAAAACCCAAAAGAGAATTTCATGGAAAAAGTTGGTAAAAGAATTTTTGATAATTTCATTGACCAAACTAAAATTAATATTTATTACACACCTTTGTGGATTTCCAAATATAGGAGATTACTTCACTCGCCCTAAAGTGATTTGAAAGATAACTCTGTGTTTTCTGTTTTGTAGGCTACAATTGTTTATCCTGTATATGTTTTGTTCTGTTTTAGTAGTTAAATATTTGTTAGGATTTAGCCTGTGTTGTGGCCATTTTTTTTCCTTTTGTTAAATTATCAACAGATTCTATAAATACTATAAATAATGAAATCACATAATCAAGCCACGGACCTTCCGTAAATGAACCCATTTAAATTTTATCAAAACATAATTACATTTTTTTCATTAGTGAAAATTATACAATTTTCAAATCCCTCGACAATGAAGCCCTTGATGGTGCTGTTATTTATTTTTATAATTTTACAAAGTAAAAAAAGATTTAAAATTAAAAGAAATGAGAAATAATTGTAATCAATTTTCATTGAAAAATTTTTTTTTGCTTTCTATTGTCCATATTCATGATGAACAAATAAAACAAATAAAAAGCGTTTGAGATTAAAAGTATATTTGTTTTTAATTTGATTTGAAAGGGATTTCCTCAAAAAAAAAACAAAATATGATTTACATTCTTCAAAAGCCTAAAAATGTAATGCCGACAGATGATATAAAAAAAAAATATTCATAATAATTTCGATCATATGGATTTTGGGATTAATATGATAACTGTACAAAAGGAACATTCAAAGAATGGGAAAATTTTTTTATTTTTTCAAACATTACCAAATTGATCTATAATATTTTATAAAAATTTGGAAAAATGACAAACAAAAATAAGAATATTCTTATAAAATATTGTCTATCCTCTTCACAAAATTTTGACGATAAAATTTTGTTTTTCAATTTTATGTCTTTTCAAGACTATGCTCTATTTTTTTTCAATTTCTCGTGGAATACCTAGAGAAAACTGGATGATGCCAAACTCTTGTTAAAAATGAAATGAATCCTCATTCTATAATGTTGCAAATGATATCAGTAAATTTTGGATTATTAACCGTGAGAAGAAATTAAATGCCAACAAATCTATATTTTATCAAAATGGAATTTGAAATACGAGGAATCAGGGGTGAAGAAGAGAAAGTAAGAAAAAATACTATAGCTGCTTGCGTCTTGTTTTAAGTATCGAGTTGAATTCACAAAAGACAGTAAAAGGACCTTTGGCTAAATGTGATGAAATATATTTCACATAAATTCATTACGTGAATGGACTGCAAAACGAAAGGATGGCCAGATAAATCATCCCAAGGCTGATGGTGATTGTCTATACCCTTAACAAACAAAAGATGATGCTGACACCCATCAATGGTTGAGAAAGAAAACCAACAAATTCACGTAGTGCAGGGTTTAAATGGCCAGATAAACCAAACAAGCTGAAATATCCTTATTGCACGGAACCAATGCTTGCTAACTGGAAATTAACAGGTACACATACTGAAAAAATGAGATCCTGTGATAAATATCCAGAAACAACTGCACATTTTGTATCGAGATTCACAGTGGTAGCACCCAGAGAATATAAAACTTGGCATGGCAGAATGGGACAATATTTGCACTGGAAAAGATTCAACTTTTACGGGAAGGAAATTACAATAAACTGGTATGCGCTTCACACTGACATGGCTACAGAGATATGAACTATAACAATTTTATGGGAGGTTACAATATACACACACAGAACAATCAATTCTAATCGCCCAGATATTGTGATGAAAGACCACAAAACGTAAATGCGCTTTTTTATTCATATGGCAGTCCTTGTAGATTGCAAAGCATATTTGAAGATGTTCAAAAACTATCAAAATACAAGTATCTTGAAGTTGAAAAAATCTCAAAAATGTGGCTGATGAGGACATCAATAATTCTAGTGGTAGTTGGAGGCCTCGAATTGATTGGAAAAGATTCCGACATATTTATTGAAACGATTCCTGCTCGCCCATGTCTTAATGAAATAAAAAAAAAAAATGATACACATAAGAACAGCTCAAAGATTACGAAGAACTTTATCTATGGAAAATATATATGAGCTTAGTATTTTTTTTGTTGTTGTTTTACGAGAATATTCAGTGGAAAATGTAATGAAGCCATTTTTTATCTTAGGTCTTTAATAGTCACCAGGAAGGAAATGTGAACACAATGAATACAAAAGAAATCAAAGAGCGGTGCCTCCTTATTGATATGGCAGCCCCTGCTGACTACAATGTATCTTTGAAGATATTCAAAAAGTTGTCAAAATACAAAGACCTTGAAATAGAAATCTCGAAAATGTGGCATATGGGAACATCAACAATCCCTGTTGTAGTTGGAGTCCTAGGACTGGTTGGAAAAGATTGCAGTAGACTAATTAAAGGGATTCCTGGAAGTCCATGCCTCAAGGAGATACAAAAAATTGTTCTGACAAGTACAGCCCACACTTTACGAAAGGCTTTATCCATGTAATTTTTTTTTGTCAGTGAAAAGTGTCATGATGCCATTTCTAAACTTTAGGTCCCTGGGCGGGACCCGGAAAGAAATGAGTAAACGCCAGAAATCAAAGAAAATAATAATAAAAATAATCACGTATTGAACTACCCCGAAATGCAGAATTTCCGGAAAATATGAAACTGCCGATCATAATTTCTCAGGATATCCGGAAAGATCAAAAAATAAATATACCCACAGAGATAACAGGGTAGAGACAGAAGTGCACTGTAAGATATGCAAATAGCACATAATCGAAACCACCGAAAGATGGTATGACCACCAACTAGACATAGATAACTAAAATAACGATTTATCTCTCCTGTGGGACATGAAAATTCAAACTGACAGGGAAAGAAAAGATAACAAACCTGATATTATCATAAAAGACAAATAAAATCATGAAGTGTATGCTTATTGACATAGTAGTACCATCTTAGAGAAACATTTTCATGAAAATTATCGATAATTTGTTTAAATACAAGGACCTGGGAATCGAGTTTAACAAGATGTGGGGAATCATACCTGATATTATACCAATAGTAATGGGAGCTCCTAGCCTTGTGAGAAAAGGCATGGACAATTATACTAACAGTGTGCCAGGTAATATCAACATACAAGTTGCCAAGAAGATAGCCCTATTTAGAACATCCCATATACTAGAAAAAGTGCTATCAATTAAATGACAAATCTCCTATAGCGCATGGGCACCATAATTTAAACTCATTTCTACAGGATTAAAAGCAGGAGACATAACATACTTAAATGATAATATTAACAGATCATTTAACTTATTATTACAAAACTTTCTTTTAAATTTGAGATATTTTTTTCCAAATCGAACGTGCTCATAATCTTAGAGCTGGTTGATTTTAAATTTATGTAACAACTTCCTAAATGACTGGACGTCGTGTGATAATAGGTTAAAATGTTTCAGCATTCTATCTTACTAGGATATAAAAAATGAAATAGGTATGAAAATTATGATTGTCCAGTCCTAACTTTCCAGTCACTATAGAGACCAATAGCGTCTCTGCATCTTTGTGGGTAACAAACTATTTTTACCATATACTCCGTCCCTAACAGACTAAATGTAGCAAGCCTCTTACTGCCTTATCGCTACTTCCATGGAAAGGGCGTAGGCGATCTATATTCCTTAGTTCCACCAGTTCTAAAATTCAAGGCTAGGACCCACGCTCCCCGTCATTGCTAGCAAACCACCTTACATATTCCATTGGTTTCGGTCGAAACACTGCTTTTTATTTCATGTTCTATACAAACTTAACCCATTCATGTCAATGGTTAACTGTTATAATCCACATATCCGCATAAAATGTGCCGCTTATACTGTAATCCTTTGTAATTATCTACCTCGAATGGCTACCGGGTCTTGTGTGAACCACGCTGCAGAAGAAAAAAAAAAGAATTTAAATCCAGAGAGTGGTATCAAAAATTTGGCCTGTATATTTACGTTTGATGGAAATTACCGCTGGGATGAAGATTTCAGTACGTCTTGATAATAGTCAATGAACATGATTTAGTAGAGAAATATGGGAGAGGCAATGATACTGTTCAGTTTTGTGGATGAGTAAATGTATATTTCTATAAACGTGGTTATGCCGCCAATATAAGCGAAACAATATTTTGTCATTTTTTTCGGACGTGAGCTGTTTCTAGGCATACAGATCAAAATAATTAATATTTAAGCTATATTCCAATAAGAACAAGCCGTTCTGATTCGGTAAACAGACCCACCTAGAAATAGGTTGCAAGTGGGAAGAATCCAAACTTCTTCAGATGTTTCTCTATCAGAAAAAAATGTTGAATCATTAGACATAAGCATACGCGAACGAAGTACAATGTTCTTGCACTTAAAATTATTTGGACAGTTATACGACCATCCTGAATCAATAAACAAAATGTACCGCTTCGGTAGGTACATGACTCTTCACGATATTCTCTATTTTAATAAGGACCTGATCAGGCCAAACATTGCGTACTGTTGTCATATTAGGGCTGGAGCTACCGAGACCTCACTCTCCAGTTATATAAAATCCACAAGCGTCCCCGAGCTATTTTGTTTGACGAATTATTCTTCAGCTTCCAATCTGTAAACTCACAGTCAGAATGTAGTAAACATCTCGCTATTCTATCGCCAATTCCACAGAAACTGCTCGGACGATCTACATTCCGTGATTCAAAACTTTACGTCAAGTATAATACATGTCACTTACATTATAAGATACCACCCATATTCTCTCTGTATTACATTGGTGAGAAGTAAGTTCCACCCGAACAAGTTCTTCCCGCGAACCACTGTTCTATGAAACCGACTCACAAGAGGATGTTTCCCTGATAACTACAATCTTATCGTGTTCAATTTTAGGATTAACAGTTATCTTCCCTTCCAATACGGACAAATTTCCTCTTGACGTCATCCTCTAACTCGAGTGGCCTGCGGGTCTTGTACAGGGTGAACCTATCTGTAAAAAACCGAAGACTGAAAAAGAAATATCCATCTTATACTAAAATTAAGAAATAGCTGCCACTGGATAGGAGTAATGAAGAAGATAAAACTTATATAAACACACGTAAATATATTCTACACTGTAAAGACTTTCCTCTCTCTTATTCCATTTCTTTCCCCTGGTGGCGGTGGCGGCGGAGATGGCTGTGAAACAAAGAGTGTTTGACGAGACCGTACGCGTGAATTTGATTTTGATGGACATCTCTGCGCGATGATGAAGCCCATACACTTGGCCAGAAGCGCCTCTTTCGTGTCTCAATGGGGATTGAGGAAGGCGTGATCTCACAATACTGGTTGCATCGGGCTGCCAGGTGCTTAGTCTGTCAAAGCCCGCCTTGATTACGGCAGTCCGACCGGCGCTGCCCTCTTCCGCCTGTTTGGCTGTTAAGATCGCGTGGGGGGGGGGTAATCGGGGTTGGTAGCGTTCAAACTGGTCATTCTTCAACCTTAACGCCGTGAACGGTCCCACAAGATTTGGAACTCCAGACGGCTTCGCTCTTGGAATCGTTTGGACGAGTGAGCCCTCTAACATGACAAGGAAAATATCGGAGTAAGCAGTTTGCTATCAAATGTAAAACTTTGGGTAATTATTACTTTAATGACAATAATAAAAACTTCCTGTTAAACTCTGTCTATGACCAGTAGTTTCACGCTTCTCGCTTGAGACTTCAAAGTGAGAGTTAAACTGGGTATGTCTATACATGTGAGCAATATACTGTATCAGACAGTGTGAAGACATTAAAAACGATTCATGCGTAATATTTTCAGACGGTAAGGAAACAGCGATTTTTAATTGCATGTTGACACGGAGAGGTTAAAATGTGTCAAATGTAATTTTGTGGCGTACTAATCCTACAATATGACTAAGTCGGCCAATATGCATTGAAGTTAAATTCAATATTAGCTGAGCCAGACCTTGTAGGTAGTTCAAACAGCAGTCAATTCCAATCAATTCTAATATCAATAGCAGAAAAAAAAAAAAACGTTTGATTTCACCAACTAATAGATAGCTTTTATTTGATAATACGAAATTAATAAATCAGTTTATTCTACGAAGTTTGTAGACGCCTTGAATATACCTCTAAATCAACAGATATATATATATATATGTCTGTGTGTGTGTGTGTGTGCGTTCGTGTGTGTGTGTGTGTGTGTGTGCGTTCGTGTGTGTTGTGTGTTCGTGTGTGTGTGTGTGTGTTTGTGTGTGTTTGTGTTCGTGTGTGTTGTGTGTGTGTGTGTGTGTGTGTGTGTGTGTGTGTGTGTGTGTGTGTGTGTGTGTGTGCGGGCAAATATATTGATAAAATAGGAAATAACCGTTACATTGATGATCCAGTTATTGTTTTTGTTTTTATTTAAAAAAACATTGCTCGATACACAAGTAGAGCCAGGATGTTTTATTTTATAATTATTTTAAAATTATAATTATTTTATACGATTCCATATTTTTTTCTTACTTTATAATATTTATTATTAATATAATATATTATTAATAATAATAATTTATTTTTAATATAATAATATTTATTATAATTTCATTTCATTATTTTTATTATTTTTTTAATAAGATTTTATAATTATTATGAGATATAATTATTTTATTTTAGAATTATTATTTTACTTTTTTTATAAAAAATAATTTTAAAAATAATATATATAAATAAATATATATATATATATATATTTTTCAAACTATTATTTATATATATATATATATATATATATATATATATATATATATATATATATGTATATATATGTGTGTGTGTGTGTGTGTGTGTGTGTGTGTTAAATAATAGTTTAAAAATATTATTTTTAGCGGAAGTGTATTTGGCGCAAACCTTCTTAGGCTGACTTTGCGTGTCACTTCGTAGAAAAAATAGGCATGTGGATTGGCTGAGCCGAACGTGAGAATATTAGAGTTAGAAAGTATTTTCTAGGGGTTGAGTTTTTACAGTTCGAAGAGATCGAACGTTGTTATCTTCTGTCACGGAGAAATTTCTCCCCAGTGGCGGTGATAGAGCGACTATTCGTCGACGTGTTTAATTAAATAGATAAGTTTAATATCCCTTTTATTGAAGTTCTCATTTTACCTCTACTGATCCTTAGGCCTTGAATAGGGTAAACCTGTAAATAAAAAAAATGGTTTAGATCCTTAGAAGCTCAGTAATTGTTTTATTTTCAACAGATTAAAAAACTATTGTAACATTGTCTGATCAAATCAAGTTTGGTTTTTTAATAGTCTTCATTTATGTGCATCAATTTTTTTTCTTCGTCTAATTAGGCAAAAATTGTTTTAAAAATGTTTTCTTGAAAAGAGGCGACATTCTCTCTTTATTAAATTTAACCATCTTTTCTAAATTTCGAATAATCTTTTGCAAACCTGATTGCGGGAGAAGCACAAAATATCCAAAGACTGGGCTTTTGACTCGCAGGAATCATCAATGTGCAAGTAAGGTGGAGGAAAATAGTTTTAGTGGTACATTTTAAAGTGTTCTTGTTAGTTAAATCTAATCAGATAAATGCAAATGCAGGTGGGCTTTTCGCCTATGTGCTACAATGATAAGTAATCATCATCATCTTGCGGCCTCAGCCGAGATTGAACTCACTACACCTACCAGTATTCCTTATCTGTCATAGCTAATAATTTGATTCGTGTAGTTCGTAATCTTGTCAAATAGCTGAATTCTTGATGCTTCGCTAGGGCTATCAACGGTGTTTTTTATCAAATTCCATCACTAAATGGATTATGAACCAAGGCTCAGAGAGACTCCATTCACCCTCATCTAAGAGCAGGTTTTGAATTCAGAGTTTTCCTTCTCCTAGACCAGTTGCCATCCAACCCTATAGAACCCAGTTTGTCCTGCTATTTACCCATATCTGGAGGGAGAAGAAGAGGATTCACACCTTTCCCATGTTTATTAGCACCTAAATGAATGTAATGGATTCGACTGGAATCTCCGATTCCTCAATCCAAGCCGCTATCCATTACTCCACCGTGCCTCCTCCACGTATCATGCTGGTCTGGAAACTATAATTCTCTTAATTATTTATTTAATTTATTTTTTGTATTGATTTAAAAAAAAATTGAACGAAAAAAAAAGAGCGACTATTCGTCGACGTGTTTAATTAAATAGATAAGTTTAATATCCCTTTTCTTGAAGTTCTCATTTTACCTCCGACTAAGAAAACAGTCGTTAGAGAGAAGAAAGAAAAGAGATGATGTAAAGTTGTGAGGGATCAATGACCGTCGACCCAAGACTACTCCCATTGTGTGGTGGGTAAACAACTTTTTGTTATTTGGTGTGTAGTGACCGGCTCCTTTCAACAAGGAAGGGCGCAAGGAAACCAGGGTTGAAACAGAACGTGGAAAATTCGGAGAAGTTTTTCGACGGAGAACACAAATAATAAAAAAAAAATTGACAGTTTGTAAGAAATATTATATTATTTGTTCTACTGCCACACACACACACACACAGACACACACAGAGAGAGAGAGAGAGAGAGAGAGACACACACACACACACAGATCTAAGTAATAAACAAAAATATGAATTACTGACGAAAAAAAGAAAAAGAAAAGTAAATGAAGAAGGTTAAAAGAGTAGGGTTTGAAAAAACATACAGATAGGTCACAGTTTGAACAATAGACCGATTTTTGATGTTTTGTTTTGACAAAGTTGAAGCAGTTTAAACAAATTATTATTGAATATTTTTTGATTTGCACGCTTCAGTTGTCTGTTTTAAGGCCATGTTTGGCATGATTTCATTTTGTTTATCCTGCAGTTGTAATTTTTATTTTGTTGTGGATCACAGTGTATTCAACGTGTAAAAATTAGATGCAGCTCAGTTATGGAATTGTTTGACGATGTGGTTAGGGCCTTTTGACATGTATTGTGCGTGTGTTTTCTTTTACCAGTATATGTATTTCAATGAATTGCATGTGAATTTCTTGTAGGCTCAAGTGAAGAGGCAAGGGATATTGTTCTCTCCAGGAATGCGGGATTGCAGAGTTGGTAGCTGCTGACCTGGGTAGAGGGTATTATAAAGAGCTCCAAGTTCACTTTTGGAGTGACTTGTATACGGAATAGTGTCTGAGGTCACAGAATCTAGTTACCAAAAAGAGACAAAGGATTAGCCGATAGTGTGTTTTTGCTAAAAAAAAAAAAAATGAATTATAGAAACGTAAAAATCTAGTTAGAATTTCCATGTTTATGTTAAATTTTCAGGAATTCTATATGTGCATGCTGGAATGGTCAAGTGACAAAAGCCCAAGGAAAAAAGATTGTATGGAGCTCACCCTGGGTACACGAAATTACAGAGGGTATTATAGATTAAATACTTGAAATTAAATCAATAAAAGCATATTTTATGGTTGGGGAGGAGTGTTAAATATAATGGAGTTGAAATAAAATTCATATTTTCTATGGTTAGGTAAGGAATGGGAAATAAAAGTTCAGAGCTTCTAAGGTGAACCTTTGGGTCAGCTGATAGACATAATACGGATGTGAATTTTCATTGGGTGAGCCGAACGTGAAAATGTTAGAGTTAGAAAGTGTTTTCGGGGGGTTAAGATTCAAACGTGGTAATTTCGTGTCTCGGGGGAACTTACCAACTTAAATTACGACACCACTGGCTAGTTAGAAATGTACACGTCGATATGTAAATATAATAGATAAGATTAAAATCCTATTTGTTGAAGTTCCCATTTTTCCGATATAAAAGTACAAATGGCGATCGACCGTCACAATGAAGAAAGAAAAGAGAGAGAAGATGCAAATTTATGAGTGAATCAAGACAGTCAAACAAAGAATACCCCAAGCGCAAAGGGGCTATATATATATATATATATATATATATATATATATATATATATATATATATATATATATATATATATAGGTAAAATAGCAGGAGAGACTGGGTTCTATAGCCTTGAAGGCAACTGGTCTAGGATAAGGAAAACTCTGAATTCAAAACCTGCAGGGGTCGTTTGGAAACCTTTAGGCACTTAGTGCATCAGGTTTCTGTATTCAGCCCTTCAAAAATGTGGATGGTCCTGCACCAAACCTTCACCACTATAATCAAATCTCATGTGTCGCTGTCGGGCTGTCGTTTTCCTGAAACTGATCTGCTTGACCTCATACGTCGAATTCGACCTGAGAGTCGACTATATATATATATATATATATATATATATATATATATATATATATATATATATATATATATGTGTGTGTGTATATATATATATATATGTGTTTATGTAGACGCATATATATATATATATATATATATATATATATATATATATATATATATATATATATATATATCCTGCAGTTAGGTTAAGACTTTTCTAAATTCTCAACAGAACTAAACGTCCTCAATCCTGCGTCTTTTTAGGAAAAATTAGCTGCATCATTCTTTTCATAATTAGCAAAGAAATTTCTTTAAAAAAAATGAATTATTAAATAAATGATCAACTATTTGGACAACGTTTATTATTTCAAAAGAAACAAAGCCTCAAATAATTAAGTACATTTTCACTAAAAGCCCGATGTCTAGAAATATTTTTTTTACAAGAGTAGAACATTCGCGTTTTTTGCATCGGTTCCTGTATTTACGGACAGGATGCATACGGATATATATCAATAATGAACATACACCTACTAAATTTGGAGGCAAAGAAATATCAGCAAGTAGAATTAGGCGGGACAATTGTTTGTTTGATGAATACATTCATTAATAATTAGCTAGTTCTCCCTTAGCGACTTTGAGCGCTTTCATTCTGCATGCACAAGCATTCTGCTTGTGTTGTAAGCAAAAGTTAAAGTAATTCATCAAAGGAAGTAATTTACAACTTATTCTTACGCAGTGGTATATCTAATTAAACTTAGAGACATTCGATAGAGCTAAACTTTGGGGGTTGTCTTGCTCCTTTGACGCTTTGTATGTTCACTCCAACTTGGGTCATTTTTGCAGCAGGTTATTGAGCGCCATTTTGCATAATATATGTGGAAACTTTTGTAATTTGACAACGGGAAAGAATGGGGAGAAGCCCTTCCTGAATTATCGAAATATTGAAGTAAAGATGATGCCAGTGTGTTCCACCCAACCCGAGCAAACTGTGCTCGAAATCACTACCATAAAAGATCACAGTATTTGACAGTTGATTACAGATGGTACTTGGAAAAGTCGTTACTGGACTATCTCCAGGCACAGGTACTTCCACTTGAAGATAATTATATAAATGAGCATTCTTCCCAGAAATTACACCTTGTCAAAAATACGGTCTCTTCACTATCATCTTATTCCTTCATTTTTCCTTTAATATTGCGTCTAGAAGACATAGCCTGATAGTCAATGCTAAGGAGATATCGTACAGCTGTACTAAGAGTCACAAAGATAGCCGCTAATATGTAGGAAACATCCTTTATTGCTCTCAAAAGACCATATAAACATCGGAGACATTTATCTGAGTGTAGAGGTCGCTTAAGACACGGTGATAAACAGAGTGTATTGATTTAATTTCGTAATATCATAACTTGATCAATTCTAGTTCAAATGACATCAAACTTGAACATTATGTATAGAAACAACTCCAAATTCAATGTTTAATGTTTTATTTTTTATTTTCAGATCCATAAATGTCCATTGCTGGAAAAGAAAAGGTATCTTGTGTGTTAGAGCATGCACGAATACAGTCAAACAAGATACTGTAGAGATATCGCTAAAAATGCACCAGAAACAATGAAGATATTCTCAAGCATAAAAAAATTCAAAGAGCAAATTTGTCTGTGCTGGTCAACAGGATCTGGATGACTACCAATATCGGAAGAGATGGTCGCGCCTTGCGCATATTGAGAACTCGTGAAAATGTTCATGAAATCCGCATATTCTGAATTCATAATGTTGATGAATAACTTTTATGGTACCCGATAATAAGTCCGGGTAGTATCATTTGCGTAGACTATGTAACTATTCATATATTTGCATCCAACATTAGAGCAATTTGTTTGAATCGCCATGCATATCTCTTCACCCTCAACATTTCTAAACGGAGAGATGAGACGGTTAAGTGTAGGAATATTAAGGTTTGCCACAAATCTTCTATGCTTGTGTTCACAATGTCTCCGCCCCTTTAAATTTTTCTATCGTTTACTTTTAAAAAAGATATGGAGAGTATGATTATCAATCACAAAAGGAAACAATACAGAGATTAATTAGATTCGTTTAGGGCACTCGAAACTCATAACATGTAAAGGAGAAAAATGTGGTACGTTATTCGCTTTTGACATTTCTGAACTCATATGAATGTATATATAACTGTTATTCATTTATACTAAGTACATTACATATATTCGGTTAGCTTGGTATGTTTTACGGAATATCAACCTCAGTGGGTTATTTTACAGAAAAAAATTTATTGCTAGTAATATTCTTTTTCAAAAATATATTTCTGGTAATATTTTTCCTTCAAAAATGTATTGCTTGTAATATCTTCTTTCCAATTTTTTTTTTTTTTTTTTTTCAAAATTTAAAAAAAAAAAAAACGCCAGCAATTAAGAGATGTTTCTACGCTCCACAAAACTTCCTGATCAGAGTCCTTGCTGTTGGAAGTAGTTTATCGTCATACCCGGGACGGGATACATTCGGACTAGTGCCTTCATATTTAGTGATATTATCACACAGATTCGGTCGATATGCGATCAGGACTTCATTACGTGTATATCGATCCAGGTAACAAAATGGAATTTCAAACTGCTCATGTCCAAGGATACATAGTCTAGTTCTTATTTTTGGTATTGTTCAATTAATGCTCACCTAGCTTCAACTGAGTTCAAGTACACGTTGCCCGGACCAGGGATTGAACTTATAATTAATATATCAGCAAATTCACGAATCAAATCTTTATTCAAATAGACAATTCTCATTTTGCTTCATTTTAGTTTAGTTATATTTGAAAGCTGCATAGAGAGACGAAGAAAAACGTAAAAAGAGATACAAATTTAATGATGAGTAACTGCTCGGTCTGAGGGTTCGGAGAGCCGAGTTCGAATTCCAGTCGAATCCATTACATTCACGACGTGCTAATACCGTCGGGAAATTTAAAAAATCCTCTTCTACTTCCAGCTACGGGTAATTAGCATTACAGACTGAGTTCAATAGCCGTGGAAAGTAACACACACTAACACGCACACATGCGGAAACACACACAGAGACACAAAAACACACTAACAAACACACATCTAAACACGCACACATACTCCAACACACACGCACACACACACACTCACGCAAACACACATTGATGATTTTGGTAACCTTAGAGCAAAATTCAATAATTATGCTCACTTGTTTTCTAGTACTTCTGTTGCTACATCTGAATAAAACTAGAGAATTGAACACAGACTTATTAACAAATCTCTAAGGGCAAACCGTGATTTGGTGATTTCTAGGCCTGTTAAGGTGGTGGGGTCATAATGGACTACACTGATTATGTTACTAAGATGTTATCAATTCTAAATGATACATCAAAATTTATAAAATTAGGCGCTGTTGAACAATGAGATTCGACCACTTCAATAGAAATAAAATTCCAAAACCAACTATTGAAGTGGGTTAAAAGTAGGAATTTTTCCCCTGAAATTTTTGAGGAAATTAGACTCTCTGGCTCTATTAGACTCCGCTTTTATGCTCTTCCAAAGATCCATAAGGTGTGGGTACATTCAAGACACATATTATCAATGACAAGGAGGCTAAATGGCTTTCTAAACTTGTACAACCTGATTTGCAGCACTATAGTTCATTTCCAATAAAGGATTCATTTTCTTTTGTGGAGCTTATGAAAAGTTATCCCTCTTCCGGCAAATGTATGCGCTCTTACGATGTGTGTTCATTGTTTACTTGTGTCCCGCTCATGGAAACAATTAAAATCTGCTGCGGTTGTCTTTATGGCAGTTCTTTATCTCCTCCAGATGTTCCTGAAGTAATTTTTGTGGAATTGATGAAATTTGCCACGTCATCTGTCGAATTTAGTTTCGACAATATGATGTATCACCAAATTGACGGGATTGCCATTGGTTCCCCTTTGGGTCCAATGTTGGCGAATATATTCGTTGGGTTTTATGAGAAGAGATTATTTAATGATCCATTATGTCCCTCTTTGCATCGTTGCTATGTCGATGACACCATTTAATGATGAATCTGAGGCGGATCAATTTATCTCCTCCCTTTATAATCTTCATCCTTTCTTGAGGTTTACCATTGAGAAACAAGTTAATTCTAAACTTGCTTTCTTGGGCGTATTGGTACATCGCTCACCAACATCTCTTCGTACCTCGGTTTATATAAAGCCTAACTTTTTTTTTTGGTTTATACATTTCTTTAACCTAAGAAACGTAAATTAAAGCTTATAAACCTTTAAAGCATAGGGCATTGTTGATTTGTTCTGAAGATTTCCTCGATAGTAAAATTAGTTTTATATCGAGAATCTCATGCAATAATGGGTATCCACCCACTGTTGTCAATTTGGTGATTAATAGTAAGATTACTGATTTCAGAAAAATTAAGCTGTTATAGCAAAATGTCCTGTGTATCTAAGACTTCCGTGGAGTGGAGAAAATAGTGAACACCTAACTAGGCAAATGTCTTTAAATGTACAGAAGTGTTCATTTTCTTCAAAGATGCATGTTTAATTTGTTACTAGATCGATTCTATTTTCTTACCGTAAGGGCGTTCTCCCCTGTCATCAAAAAAGTTTTGTAGTTTTTAAGTATGTATGTAACTGCGGTGACAGTTAATAAATAGCAGAAAGTGTGCTACGGAATTTAATGTGGATTGGTTTCATGTTTTAGCCAATGCACATTCACTTTTCTCTTTGAAAGTACTGGAGTCTGTTTACATCAGGTCTGGCAGACCCTCGCTGTGTAAGGAGCGGGAGTGTCTACTGAGCCTTACTTTGATCAGTTTCTCGTAGTCAAATTTTTTCTCTTCCATTTCCATCATTGACTAATTCATATATCCTATTTATTATATTTTAACTGAAATTCATCCGATGATGAAACTTTGATAAGCAGAAGCGAAACCTGTTGTTTTTTCCTCTGTTTTTTATCTCTTATATATATATATATATATATACCACACACACAGACATAGATATATATGCTTGTGTGAGTGCGAGAATGAGTGCGTGTGTTTTGGTATATGTATTGTGGGTAAATTTTACTGTGTGTTGGTGTGTGTTTGTTGATGTAAGATGGTTGGTGTGTTTTGGTGTGTGTGTGTGTGTGTGTGTGTGTGTGTTGGTGTGTGTGTTGGTGTGTACGTGTTGATGTGTGTTTGTTGGTGTTTTGGTGTCTGTGTTTGTTTCCTCAGGTCTGCGCGTGTTAATATGTGATTGTGTTTTGTGTGCGTGTACGTGTTTTGGTATTTGTGTGTGTGTCAGTGTGTGGGGGATCTGGTATATGTCTTCAGGGTGTATGTTGGTGTGTGTATGCTGGTTTTCGTTTTGCTATGTTTATTGGTGTCTTTTTGCTTGCCATCCGTGTGTTGATGTGTACGTTGATGTGTGTGTGTGTGTGTTGATTTGTTTTGTTGGTTTGATTTGGTGCATGTGTATTTTTGCGTGAGTGTGAGTGTTTGTGTGTTGGTATGTATTCGTGTTTTATGCTTGTGTGTATGTGTCAGTCTGAGAGGGTCTGTATGTTAGTGTCTGTACGTGTGTTGTGTGTTGTGTGTGTGTGTCTATATTATGTGTATATGTATGCGTGTGTACTTAATGAGAGAATAAGATAAGTATAATATACTGATTATACAATCACCTACCAATATGTTTTCCTTGCTGTGAGCCTAACACTCGACCACCCAGGTCAATCTGATACCATGATAATGACTGCGAATCCCGAGGGAGTAAAATATTTTGAGTACTTCAATAAATAGAATTTAATTACCATTCATTGAGTAAGTGCCACAAGGACAGAATTATATCATTAGCGGACATCTCAATGTTGATTAGTTGGCTTCCATTCTCTTAAGTGGAGAGGGAAGCAGCTAAACAAGTGTAGCTGACAGAAATCTCTAAGCCTGAAGGACGAAACACCAATTAAAACTGATGTACTGTATGATGAATCAATGACGTGGCCTTTCCTATACTAGTCTTCAGAAAGAAATCTTCACAGTTTGAACGCACTGGTGATAACGTAACATCTAATGTTATACCTCATAACTAGTGAGATAGACATATTGATGACTTGCCGTTTTATTTTTTCTGAATAATATACATTGGATTTTTGATAGATGCCTTCCAAAATAAAATGAAAAAAAATAAACCAATATGTGCAAATATTGTGGGAAGCAATGTAAACATAGTTCCCCTGTTAAATATAGTGCAAAAAACACTGCTCACTTTTTATGTAATATAATATACTCACACATGAAGAGAAGACTTACGAAAACCATGGCATGGTTCTACAGAAGGATAATGAGAATACAATGTACAGAAGGAGGAAGTTATACACATATAGGAAGGAAAAGAACGCGTTTGCTTTTGAGCATAAAGAGACACTAGAAGCATCTGAAACATATAAGGAAAGACAGTGGAGAATTTGAAAAACAAAGATATTAAAAATTGCTGAATAACTCAATAAATAATATATCTAAGTAAAGGTGTAAATGAATAACTATACTGCTATCAATGAACCTATATTTATTAGAGATGTAAATTATAGGAAATTCTACAGAACAGATCATATATATATATATATATATATATATATATATATATATATATATATATATATATATATATGTATGTATGTATATATGCGTTTTCATTAAAAACGACAGACAAGGTACTACGGTTAAGCTTTTTATTAAATTTTTGTGTGTTTGAACAAAGCTTTCTTTTCTAGACAAAGAGTGTGTAAAATCTGTCCACATGTTTTATTCTTCCGAGAGCTTTCGGCTATACCTTTAGCCATTACCAAGGATAATTCAATTTTTCAGCTTAATTGAGTTTGTGCATTATGTGTATGTTTTAGTGTGTTGTAGAGAGGTTTTTACGGTTAGCACATTTTGGTCTACTTCATAGATAATAATGTTAAGTGTTGGATTTTGGACAGTTTTTACACCCTATTTGTCCAGAAAAGAAAGCACTTGTTCTAACATAAGAAAAATGGAATAAAAAGCTTAACTGTAGTACCATGAGTGCCGGTTTTAATGAAACATGCATAAACGAAGGATTGCTGCTGTTTCATGCTAGACGCAATCGTCAGGCCGCTTGACGATTTCGTCTCGCATGAAATAACCTGTCGCATTTGAGTGTTGGTTTCAGTGTTCACTTTTATATTTATATTTACATACACACTATCTCTGATTTTGAGCACTTTATCCCATAAATATAGCAAAACTTAAAACTATATTTCATATATATATATATATATATATATATATATATGTATATATATATATATATATATATATATATAAAAAAAAAAATCTTTTGTACACTGGAAAATTCTTAAAACTGCAAAATTTTACAACATTCATAGCAACATCTACAACAGTTCTCAAAAGAAAAGTTAGCTATAATAATATTTCTAGTCCACGAAATTAATTTTGAATGACAAATCGGAAATTATGGCGCGTTGTATGCATACTAAAGAGTTCCTTTTAAGTCGATATGTATATTTAATTCCCGTACCACCCATACATTTCCAATACAATTGCTTTCCTCCTGCCCCTCCTCTCACCTTCTACCACACCCCATGCCGTACAATTTTTTATTTATTTTCAGATATCAAAGCATTCATAAATTTTCTTTAAAAATTAATTAAAGCGTTAGGAAATAAATTGACTGAAAACACCTGAATGTTGCGGAATTGGCTGATCTCATAACGTTTAATACATAAAAGCTGTATATCTTAAAATTTTATTTTTTTATACATGTAATGAGCACTTTCTAATCCTAATATTACCGGTCTAATTCGACTCTGACCATTGACACTGTCGTGAATGCATACCAGTAAGAAAAAGGGCTCAACACCATATTAAATCTCAGAGCGTTTTTTAAAATTAAGAATCATCTTTCAGGCCCAAGTCCGACCACTATGTAAATTTCATTTGGTCGGCAGCTGTACTGCGAAAATGGGAACCTTTATTTCCTAGGCAAGACAAAGATCGGAAAAAAATATGGACGATGCGTGCACCCGACCCATACACAAACACAACTCAACTGTAGCGGGGAGCTAAGTTAAAAATAAAGCCTAAAAAAAACATATATATATATATATATATATATACGTAACGTGAATGTATGTGTGCGTGTGTTTTGTCAATATTGCTACTGCCACATTTTATTTGAAATCCTGTGTAATAGAAGTAGTAATTACACATAATGTGAAAACTTTAAACAAACTAAACATGTTTGGATTCAGTGAAGCAGCCCCCGAAAAAGGATGAAATTAAATTTACATAATACATCGATTTGAGGAGCGCAACAACTGCTTTCTGCATCAAATCTCTTTTATACAATACACACAGATTTTGTGGGTAAGGTTTCTTATTAAGAATGCTGTTTAAAACAGAAAACTTGAAACATTTCAGGATTTAAATAATTTCACTTGTGAGAAAGCATAAGAGCTGTGTGAAAATGAGTTTAGAAAGTTTCATATCAGATTTAAGATGGCGCCTTCAACGTGTGATTATCTGTTGAGATTCTTTTTTAATTTTACATGATTTTGCAATAATCTTACTTTGTACTTATTCCACCTTGTCTTTCAAAGTTACCAGTTTATTTATTGATAATCTGCATATATATATATATATATATATATATATATATATATATATATATATATAGATATAGAGAGAGAGAGAGAGAGAGAGAGATAATATTAGTGGAAAATATACATACATATGAAAATTCCCATACATGTATATTTTCAGAAAAAAATTTTTCCAAGAGGAAGAATCCAGGTAGAACTCAATGTCTAGGACAGAGTAAGGATATAATAAAAAACTTAAACACTAATATTCCATGGTCATAATTTATTCCATTGGAATCATAATATTCAATTCATCAGACCTAAAAATTTGTAGGTCTGATGAATTTGGATCGTATTTACGATTCCAATGGAATAAATTATGACCATGGAATATTAGTGTTTAAGCTTTTTATTATATATATATATATATATATATATATATATATATATATATATATATATATATATATATGTGTGTGTGTGTGTGAGTGAGAGAGAGTCTCTGTTTGTGTGTATATATATATATATATATATATATATATATATATATATA
>CAHIKZ030000119.1:1280000-1285000 GCA_903632075.3 Acanthosepion pharaonis | reverse complement strand
AAAAAAATACTATTGTTTTTGGGGGACGGCCCGGACACTAACGGGTTCTACCAACCCTATCAGTTGAACTTGGGAACAACAACTGTTAAGAGCTGATTCCACGTGCCACAACATTTCTAATCTCCCGATCAGAGTCCTTGCTGCTAGATGTAGTTCATCGTCATAACCAGGAAAACAAAGAGACATTCGCACTTTCAGCATCAATTTATTAAGTAAAATATGTCCGAAATAACTAATAAAAATAATATTAAACATTTTTTTAAAGTTTATACTGTTTACGAAATTGTATTGGACTTTGTGATCTGATATCAATAAACAAATTTCTATCGCAGATTTTTAATGTAATTAAACGACTATATTGAAGTTATTTCCGTTATTAATGAATGTAAAGCGAAGTTATTTGTTTTGGGGGCACTGGTAATTTGATTTTAGGCTCAATTACACTTGTGTGCAGACAGGAATTGTCATATAATTCGTATGTAATCAAGTTATATGCCAAAGTTTGTCGTACAATTCCAATGCAAAATTCCAAGGTAAATCGGTTTCCTTCTACTATGTGATCGAGTAACAGTGTAATCGACCCTAAACATTGCGATGATGTCACGATATTTATATCATTTGAGGCTTTACTCTATTTGAATCAAAATAAACCATTGGCGTTAAATTCGTTTGTCCCACATCTAACGTAAACAAATATTCAGCGTAGTTTAGTTTATCTCTAATTCATTGAATT
Source organism: Acanthosepion pharaonis (assembly GCA_903632075.3). NCBI lineage: Eukaryota > Metazoa > Mollusca > Cephalopoda > Sepiida > Sepiidae > Acanthosepion > Acanthosepion pharaonis. The sequence goes on along the minus strand of CAHIKZ030000119.1, from coordinate 1,284,267 downwards.
AAAAAATAAATCCAAATTACTTTAATTTTGAAATCAATCAAATCTCTGTTTGAAATGTTCTTCAATTTTGTTTTTTATTCTCAATGAAAAAAATATAGAAATATTCGCAAAGTTAAGATGCGTCCTCGAGTGTATGATGAAATACGCATGCGCACATATGTGCGCATGTTATATCCCCCGATGCTATAAGACTTAAACGCATTAATCCCTTTATATTTTGAATCGGCGTCATCCAGATAATGTTTTATTACAATAGTAGGAGAGAGCTATAGTAGAAAGCTTTATTCTCTCAATTACGTTTCCCCCGTTAAGGGTATTATTATATGCAGGTTATAATAACTTGGTAATTCGCGGACGGAACGGTACACCTGAAAGGAATTGGAATCATAAACATACATGTTCCTCAGAGAGACTTTTATACTACTAAGACATACACAAAACTACACACAGACACAGACACACACACTCACACACACACCCTCACACACACACACACATATGTGCATACGTATCGGACGTGGAGAATAATATATCGTTCATATCTACACAGCAGAGTAGAGTATAAGGAGAAACAAAAAAGATTATTCTTACATATAACATGAAGATACTCCTGTATCTGGCGAAGCCATGATTAGGGCTCTATATTCAAAGAGATCGGATTCATCTTTGTCCTAGGCGAGGACATATTCTACGAACAGGAAACAGCAAGTCATGATTTTCCACAAATTGAGAATTGCGAGCTGAAGTTTCTGGCAAAGATATATTCAGAAAGGTAAACGGCACTATGGGCATGTATTGCTGTAGGGGCAGATTTAGCTTCTTGCCTCTGCCATGACGTGACTAAATAACGCAACCATTCGCCTTTGCTGCTGTAAAAATAACTGAAATTTTGACTGCCGCTATCGTCATTGTATCGATTGACGTCATTAGGCGGTCCGTCATGTGATCCCTGTGATTAACTCCACCAAAGAGAGATAATCGCCTGTATTCCTAAATTATCATTTATTTGAATGTATAACTAGGCTAATTAAAATTAGTCATTAGAATCATGCTCAAAACATTTTTCTAGTGAAATCACATTAGAGGTATAATGTTCCGCTTTGGTAAGTGATACTTGGAATAACTTTGACAAATGATTTCACTTTCTTCTTTCATAACTTCATACTTGAGCTTAGAAGTAACATAATACTTATATTATTACTGTTATTTTCTGTGTAGAACGTTTAGTTGAAATTGCATAAACATTCAAAGTTATGTACAAGAGATGTGTGTATTGTCAAGTATTTTTATCACTAAACATATCCAAAACAAAGGTTTTTTGTGTGTGTTTAGATTAAAACATGCACATACAAAATATCTAAAAATGCATACAGTCTTAAAGATTTAAATGTATGATGTAAATGATAACATTCTAAACAATTTTTTTCAGATCTGCCATCTGAATCGAAAAGAATAGTAAACTATTTAACAATACTTGTTAACAAGAGGAGGCCTGGTTAAATAAATTGATGGCGGCTCAGGGAGCCGAATTCGAATTACTCTCGAATCCATTACAGTCACTTACATGCTAATACCCTTGGGAAAGGTATGAATCTTCTTCTTCTACCCCAGAAGATCGAGTTCTATAGTCATGGATTGCAACTGGTCTACCGTAAAAAGAAATGATACCTATTTCTGGAGAAATAATCTACCTCGTCACTCATGTGCGTATCATGCATGGTATGTAACTGATTGACTGTTAGTAACAATACTTCTGGGTATACGATAGTCTTGATCTTACAGTTATTGACAGGAGTAAGGGTTCTGGTTTTGCAAGGCTTAAAGATCCAACGTACAGTTCTCCATTGATAAATTTTGATAGATTTACCGCGGAGAAATTATTGATCTATTATTGCATGCTACTGTTTAAAAAAAATAATAAAAAAAAAAACAGATGAAACTCAAATAAATGAAAGAATTTATTTTTACGAATTTTTTTCTTTCGAGTTTGATAATAGAGCGAAATAACGACTTTTGGTTATTTTTATTTATTACAAATGATTTGAAAATTTTGGAAATTGAAGTAAGAGTGTAACATTATTATTATCATAATTATCATGGAAGGATTGAAATATCATGGAGATATCTGAACAAATTAATTTAATTCGTTTTATACACAGATATTTCATATCATAAAGATTCTTCAGTGAGGTTTCTTCAGACGTCATAGAAATATTCAGGCATCTATGATATCAGATTTTTCCCCCATAGGCCAAGCAGAAAGTTATCATTTCTTGACTAACAATCTGGCATAGCTTACACACGAATGCAAGAATAGTAAACAGTATTTGTGCCAACGCAAATGAAATACTTTTACTGAATTCAATATTGGAATTCTGACCTTTCAGGATTTGTTTAATTTCAAAAGAGAATATAATATACCAAAGTGGTACATGACTTGTCTTGACGTCGGGGCCACGGATATGATAACAGAGAATTATTTATGAATGACAGAATGTTTTGAACGGAAAAAAGTAAAATATCTTTGATGGTGCATAGTAATGTTGCACCAAAGTATAAAGAAGATGACAACTGAAATATCTGATTCGAAAGTGAACGTCTGATTTATGTCTTAATATATTTCTATTCATTCTGCATAATATACACGTAATCGAATAAGTGAATACCCTTATTTGACTAGCATATCTACTATGCAGATAGCGTATGAAAAAATATTGTTCAAGCGTAAAATTATTTTTAATTTTATTAGGCAACATGTTAGATCAAAGGAAATTAGTCAGATATGAATTAATTTATTTTAGTAGATTTTATTACGTAAGAAAATAGGCCACATTTTTATATCTAGATACGAATATGCCTTTCGAATTTAGGGGCCAATACATAATATATATATATATATATATATATATATATATATATATATATATATATATATATATATATATATATAAGTGTGTGTGTGATGGAATAGATTACAGATAATGTCTGCTAATTTTAACAAAATCCGTTCATACTCACGAATAACCTTTTGCGTATTGATGTTAAAGGATGAGAGAAACGTCCTGTAGCTGTTTAAATTTCTTTTATTTTAATTTCTCGCTCTTCTTTCAAGATCATCTTCAGGGGTGGAAGTAGTACAAAACTATATTTGTTCATTAGTACAATATTTATACAAGGTTGTGCGTTGTTATGCGTTACCTATTTTTTAATTACGCTTGGGAAATGAAAATAGAATAAATTTAAAGAGCTATATATATATATATATATATATATATATATATATATATATATATATATATATCTCACGCCTCTACCACGACTCTGTGTTTCATGCAATCTTCGGGCACAGAGTTAAAAATGATTGTTTCAAGCTTTGAAGCAAAATATATCTGGCTGTCACAACGCTTATGCGATACTTCATGTTACAAGTCTTTAAAAATGAACCATACAAATAGTAAAAATAACAAAAAAATGTGAGAGAAAATGAAAGAGAGAAGAAATTATAAGAATTAAATTTAAATTTTCAACAATGATAAAATGGAAAGAGATAATGGAGCAGAAAAATAACCGTCAAAAGGGGGTTAATTATATGACCAGAAAACAACGGTAAAAAAGTGATATATATATAATATAATGGTAAAATAGAAAAAAAGGTAGAAACAATATCCAGAAGAACAGATAAAGGTTTTAAAAGCTAATCTACTATAGCGTATTTTTGATGCTACTTTTTGTCTGCTAGTCTTAATTAATTCACTTCTCTGGTTCAATAATTTAGGTTCTTTTAGAATAACTAGTTTTTCACTTTAACAAAGACAACAATTGTCGCATGTCCCGTTTATAAAGCTTGGCACGAGAATCAATTTCCCAAATAATAAATAATTTAAGTCTTCTATTATTTTTCCTTTACCAGAATTACTTACAGAGTGCTCTACTATGTTCATATTTTACATTTTTTTAATGTAATTTTGTGATGATAAAAACGCTATTTACAAGGGTTTTCTGTGGAATAAAAGAATTAAACATTGTTACCAGAATTTATGTTCTCTCTGTATATAATTTCGTTGGTCATGCATTGACCATTTAATAGAAATATAGTATTTCTTCGGCAGTTGCATTTACCTACATAGATATTAGGTATTAACATTAAAAATGAAAGAAGGATTGAGCCATATGATGTTGCGTTTGCGGTGTTTACATTTCTTATGTAAAAAATTTAAAAAAAATAATTATAATTTAAGCTCTACCTCTGTATGGAGCACAGTTTTTT
>CAHIKZ030000119.1:1255000-1275000 GCA_903632075.3 Acanthosepion pharaonis | reverse complement strand
AGAAGGAAATTTAGCTTCCAAAAAAAATAAATAAATAAAATATAGAGATTTCGGAAGAATTATAACGGCTTTGTTGCTATATAATATCAATCACACTATATACTTGATAATTTTCTCATAAATGAAAGAAGAGACATGAGACAGCAGAGAATCCACTCTACAGTAGCATACTGAGAATACCGTAAAAAGAATTTGTCAGCAACGATGACGTTTTAAGTTAAGAATTCACCTTGATTAGATGGGGAAAGCGATAGTTTATTTTTATTTAACAAATAATGAACAAACATGGCTTCTGTTATTTGATGTTGAAAGCGGATGCTGAAGTATGGACGAACAGCAGGAAACGACCACTACATTACATAACGAGATTATTTATATTGAAAACAAATATGAACTGTGGAAGATGATAGCAGGAAAAAAATAAGTTCGGAATTAATATGTCGTTTCGGCAGAAATTGTGAGATAACAACAAATATTTGGACAGTATCCGCGCATAAATAGTGTACACAAGGAACCAAAAAATATATTGTTGAGAGCGACAGCGGATGCAACATTGTGGAGGATCATAATCTCCCAGGTTCTGTAGGAACACGATACATAAATGAATAAGGCGTGTTTTAATTCTTGTTTAAACTATTATATATATATATATATATATATATATATATATATATATATATATATATAGGAAAATTACCTAGTCAATTATCACATTGAAATATCTGGCTTCTTCCTATAATTATTGGAAACCATTCCCAGTGCTTCTATATTGACTGATTCACGCCCATATTACATAATAGTCTGAAAATATATATATATATATATATATATATATATATATATATATATATATATATATATATATATATATAACAGTCATTTTTAACTCTGTTCCCGAAGATTGCATGAAACTCGAGGCGTGAGATAGTATGTATATATATATATATATATATATATATATATATATATATATATATATATATGAGAGAGAGAGAGAGAGAGAATATTATTGGTTAATATACACATACATATGCAATCATATATCTAAACTATATATATATATATATATATATATATATATATATATATATATATATATATATATACATCGTATTTTTTCAAATTTATTCCTATTTTTTACTTATGAAAAGAACATAAATTTAGAACAATGTTAAATCAGAGTTTAAATCAATTAATTACTATATTATGTACGTATGGACAACGAATGTAAGGCCCACGACTCAGCCATCGTTGAAGATCAATTTCTGTTGTTATATGACTGTAAGAAAGGGAAAGAATTGAAGTTAATGGGACTATACATGCAAAATAAGTGTTAATTGTGGAACTGAAGAGGTTAAAATTGTAGTGATTGGGAAAACATCCTCTGTAAAAGACACTCATCTTAGAGAATTACTGTGTGATATTGTATAAGCGTAAGGACGGGCAACAAGTTAACATCATGGGGTTATCCTGGAAAAGATTATGTTTAGCCACGGACTTGAACAAGTCAAGAATGTATTGATCGGGAAAACATCCTTCCGGGATGAGCAAAAAACACTCACTTAAACAGGTCAAGATTGTAGTGATAGAGAAAACATCCTGCCAGGATTCCATTCCGCAATGATGCAGTACTTGTGAAGAAGCTGTACGAATGGGACTTCCTTCTTGATATATGAAGACAAAGAGAATGTGGATGATTCAACCTTGTGTACGTCGAATGGTGGGTCGCAATTGTAAAAGTCATGCATGGTATGAGCTAAAGAATGTAGCCTGTCACATCAGACGCCATTAATATACGGAATGAGCAACAAGACGCTTGCAACGGCTGCAGAATATGTTCGGTAGTGTAGAAAATTATTCACAATAATTCCGAAAGGCCTCGTTGGTGATTTTTTACTCTATCTGGACAGGCAATTTGAGATTAGGAAACTACATCCGGTATAAATACTCAATTTTTGGTCTACTCTGTCTGTTAGAAATATAGTGTAGAGCTTTGGGAGCCAGATAGTTATTGGAGCGTTACAATGAACCGATGATCTTTCCCGTGAATCTAACAATAGGTCTAATATATGAGTACCACTTCTGTCTGGGTAGGGTTTGAGCCCTTCTAGAATTTCATGACAACGTGCTTGAATAAATGCTTAGATTACTAACCACAGACAGACGATCCTAAAACCATTTTTCGGAAGCGCTAAAACCGTATTCTCTGATCTGTTCAAAAATTATATTTCTAGGTAAATATATGACTGTAAATACGACTCAGGTCCGAGCTTTGCACTTTGATAATGCACAGATGGTACTCTTCGTCATGCCAAACTCACTGTGCAGAATATCGTCAAATCTCTCACTGGATATGCTAACAGCTTTGGCGATTTGATCTATAGTCAAACGACTGTCATCCATCAACATGTTTTCCCCGGTAGTAAAATTTGAAAGACTTCCTGACCTTGTGTCAACATAAGAAACCACCTTTCCCCTCTTATGTTTAGCTGCCCATTTTTGTACTTGCAATAAAGCTGAAGCGTCATCAAGTTATATACTAACCATATCAACGAGATTTTCCATGGTGGACAAACACTTTTTCTACATATACTTGTTAACGTCATCATGGAAGTAGGGTTTGAATAGTCCCTTTACAAAGAAAAACAATTCTGTTCAAGAGCGAATGCTTGAATAATATATCTTAGATTTTCATTTTCGCCGAGTAACCGATTAAATGAGACTACGATAAACGACATCCGGCAAAACCCATTTTTCGAAGAGAGCAGAACCACCTTAAAATGTCCAATCTCATCTGATAGTAGCACCATTTTATTGGAAAATGGTGTTTTGACTTTTTTGCGCTTCACATCTGTAAGATACAAAAATATTTATAAGAAAATTGATCAGTACTAATATATTTTGATAGTAAAATGACTAGTTGTAATACATTTTATATTAAAATTAGCAGCAATACATTTTAACATCGACAAATTATATATCTTAAAAATTATATGTTTAGCTTGAAAGTATAAAATTGTATACAGAATGTCTTTAGTTGAAGCCATAAAATTGCGTACAAAATATTTAGATTTCGGCATTATAAAACACATAGAGGTTGATATGACGGCACAAAAATAACCAACCAATCAATAAGTTCGAAAATAATTTGAATATATTTAGATAGTCATATTCACCTGTTAGTTTGCCTTTTTTTTAATCATTAAGTTCAATTTTATCATTAATGAACTGACCTATTTTCATCATATATCTAGAGTACCCAGCCTCGTATATTTTGTTCACTCTATACGATTTATTATTCAATGCACTTTTCTATTTTCAGTATAAATTCGCCCTCATGCTAAAGCGCGCTTTCATACATTGTATTTTCCGTTGTACAGTATAGTCCGAAACACTTGTCAGGGTTAAAACACTCAGCAAAGCATTGTAAAATATTACACAGGACATGGAACCACGTCTTACAGACCTTCCCTTAATCCAGTACATGTGTTTTGTGGAATTGCTTTGTTCTTCGATTGTTCTCATTACTTTTTAGTAAGTTGTAACAAAACTTTTGGGCCACACTCTACATGTGTGCTTATTTTTTTAAAGGATTTTTTTAAAGCTATATTTATTTTTCGTGTGTCCAAATTTTTGTCTTAAAAATGTATAATCCTTTTTAGCTATATCTTTGTTGCGCATTTTGGACCTGTTCTTTTTTTTCCCCCAGTGTACATATTTTTTTTTATATATATATTTTGAATGAAATATTTTTTTAATATATGCTTCGTACATTTTTGTGCACGATGTACGATTCGCTTGTGCATACTTTCTTCCATATGTAAATTCCAATTCGCAGCTACAGTTCGCTAGCTTATCTGTATCACCTTTGCCTGCCTAAGCCTTTTATCCGTTATCCGATCGTTACATTTATATATCAGAAATGCATTTCACATTTTCTGAAACACTGTCGTCGATTTTATGCTGAAAATGAAAATTTATTTTTGTTATGGGATTTAGTTCTCTGTGCATGTTTCTGGTTCAAACGGAAGAAAAACTTTTTTTTTTCATTTCTGAGTATCTCTATTCGCCTATGTGTTCTGTCTCTTCAGAGTTGGAATGTATTCCCGCATTTACTTGTTTGGTTTTCCTTCAATTTTGTATTTTTTAGTCTATTGAATATTGTATCAAACCCACCAATACAAACATCTCCCATATATATATATATATATATATATATATATATATATATATATATATATATATATATATATATGTGTGTGTGTGTGTGTGTGTGTGTGTAAAATATATAGTTTTAAGCTTTGCCATATTAGTGGATAAAAGTGCTCAATATCAGAAATAGAGATTATGCAAATATATTTCTTTCAAACATGAATCAGAATGTCGTCGCTAGTGTTAAACCCAATTACCTTTATATTTAATATAATATAATTTAATATAATATATATATATATATATATATATATATATATATATATATATATATATATATATATATATATATATATATATATATATATATATATATATATATATATATATATATATATATATATATATATATATATATATATATATATATATATATATATGTGTGTGTATGTATGTGTGTGTGTGTGTGTGTGTGTGATCAGTATATTGTTAGGTATCATTTTAATTTCAATAAAAAAGAATGTGAATTATATCAACGTGCCAAGGCAGGGCCAATGATATTTTAGATTTTTCTTTTCCTTTTATCAACGATATCTAAATTTGTAGCTGGATCACCTGGCCATACGTCGCAGCATATGGTTGTAATGTTGTTGCGTTGCTGCAGACAGAGTGTAACAGAAAATGCATTAATTTAAGCAACTGGAAAGTGAGAAAAGTCCACGCAAAACTCCTTTGAAACTCCATTGAAAGGTTTGAGATAATATGCAAATTGTCAAGTGTACATTTTTTTTTAAATTTTATTAACATGATTTTAGATACCGTATAAAGGCTTATAATTGAACATTTAGCTTATTTTTTACACTAAAGCCCTACCTAAGATGAAGGTTGGGAATTTAATGGGAAGAGAACGCGACGTAGCCGGTAGTCTGGAAATTTACAAAAAACAGGATTTAAACCACCCTAAAGATCATTAAAACGACAGAAAATGTTTTAGGTCCAAATAAAATCGAATAACAAAAAAAGTTAGAAGAAGCAACTACTCCGACGAAATCCACGCGTTTTGGAATTACTATCAATAAGAATAGGGAAAATGATTCATTTTCAAGATTCGTATCCCTACGGCGGGACTCCAAAAACCGGAACCATACTGTTTGATCATATGTGGATCCTTCACTCTATGCTATATTAATGGAAGCATCCGTTTGAGAAGCATTATGACCAAGCATAAACTCCTGCAATAAAAGTAAATGTAACATAATATTATTTTTTTTTTATTTTCATGAAGAAGATTATAAAAAGTTTTAATTTAAATATTGAAAGAGACTGATGATATATTAGCAAAGACACATCAGGAATTATATATACATACATATATATATATATATATATATATATATATATATATATATATATATATATATATATATATATATATACTTTATTTTACTATCTAATACTTTATACTGAAGCACTATTCTTTCTGTTAATGTGGCGGTCTAATTGCCAGTGTATGTTTGTACAAGTTTTTTCAATAGAGCTATAGAGCATTGGCAACCATTGAGCATTACTGCCCGGTCCGCTGATTCCCCATTTTATTAAGTTTTCAGTCAAAATAAACGTCCGTTTCTCTTTCTCATGCTATGTCTCGGTCGATTTCGTTATTTGAAATACGTTTTTCTCTGCTTACGCTTGTCTTAGTCTCTCCAACCGCTTGAGATCCATTTTACCCAGACGTCCATGTCATTCAACATATTTGGGATGCTTAGAAAACTTATGGAACTGTTTTTATTTACACACACACACACACACACACACACACACACATTGTTATATATTGCAATATAATCATTTGGTGAAATGAAACTAACATTCATATGAGCTTTCATGTTTATGAATTACGAAGCTGGAAGTTTAGCTATTCCCAAAAAGATGGCGCGAAACAGAGGAATCATGTAATAACTTCAAATATATATTTGTAGGAATAATATGCACACGCAAAAATTCGTATGTTAATGTTGCAATTTGCACACCCGCACATATATGTTGGGTGAAACGTCTGATGTTCGTTGTAAACCGTGTAACAAAATTACGATGAATGTTTAGTATATTTGACGTTTTTGGATTTGATTACAACACTATTGCAAGTCGTTTTTCTGATTGGAAATATCTATATTAGGGAGTACTTATCATTGAAGATTATATATATATATATATATATATATATATATATATATATATGTATGTATGTATTGAATTTAACACTCAGAGGATTATCACTTATCTGTAATTTTTTTAGATTTGTTATTGGAGGTTTCTGTTCTTTTGGTGTTGTGTATTGTGGAAGCCGTTTTTTTTTTTTATGCGTTGAAGGTAAAAGGATGTGGGCAGTGGAGAAATTTGAATGTTTTCTACCTATATATCTGTCTTCTTCATTTAGGTAATCCGGGCTACATGTCCTAAGGCCTCCAAGCTAAAATCCTATGACTATTCCATATTTTATTTTCTGCTTAACAATATATTACGCTTAAAAATATAAATACAATAGTTTTCATTAATCACCATGATTTAAGATGCAATAATCCTCCAACGTTTAAACCAAGGGCTTACGAGTTTTGATCCTGTGGAACAATGCCGTAAAGTTCCGAAATCATAATTCTCTGTTGTTAGTTTGTTTTCATAGACCGACTACGTTCCTTTTTCAAATTACTAAGTGTATAGCGATTTTCCAAGCGTAGCTTAGATGTGGCACAAGGACGAAAGTATGGGGCACCCAGTGAGGATCGAACTCACTACTCATTCGTAATTGTGCTAGCGAGACAAGCTTGCTAACCATTGCACCGCCTCTAGGTGCAGGTGCCCCAAATTACTAAGTGTATATGAAGGAACTGAAAATTTTCAGCTAATTTCGGATGATACCGAAATAAATTATGCAGTTTTTTTACACACACACACACACACACACACACACACACACACACACACATATATATATATATATATATATATATATATATATATATATATATATATATATATATATATATATATATAGGTATAATTTTCATTAAAGACGATTCACAAGGTAGCTATATATCTGTCTTCTTCATTTACATAATCCGCCCATATATCCTAAGGCCTCCAAGCTAAAATCCTATGATTATTCCATATGTTATTTGCTGCTTAATTCTACAATATATTACGTTTTATAATTATCAATACAATATTTTGAATTAATCATCATGATTTAAGGCACATTAATGCTCCAACGTTTAAACCATGGGCTTAAAAGTTTTTATCTTGTGGAACAATGCCGTAAAATTCGGAAATCATAATTCTCTGTTGTTGTTTCCTTCTCTTAGACCGGCTACCTACTTTTGTAAAATTACTAAGAGTGTGTGAAGAAATTGAAATCTTTCAGATAATTTTCAGGGGCATATCGCAAAAAAATATGCAGGCTTTATTGTTTGATCTTATTTTATTGGATTTACTAACACATACACACACACACAGGTATATATATATATATATATATATATATATATATATATATATATATATATATATAGGTACAATTTTCATTAAAGACGATTCATAAGGTAGAACGATTTTGTTGTAATTTTCCTTATGTTCGGATAAGTGTTTATTTTTCTGGTGTTTATATGTGTCAAAATTGTTCAAATTACTCAGTTACGAGTCATGTAACCACACACGGAAACCTACCAAGACCCACCCGTAATATACTTGTAGAAAATACAAAAAATATCCGTAATATGCTTGTAGAAAATACAATCGGTGGTCGATTTATTTTTCTTCGTAATTATACCTTCGATTCTATTGAATGTGGTGATGATGATTCTAGTATAAGAATAACTAATTTGTTTGCGAGTTTCAGAACCTTGAAGAGTAGGATTGTAAATTTTGTGTACTTTTTGTTCGAAATGTTATTGTTGACGTCTGTTCGATTGTACTTCTCGATTTCTTTGTGTTGAGAATAATATGATGTTGGTAGTGAATAATTTTGAATGTTTTGCAATATATTTCTCTTCTTCATTACTCCGTACTCCGATATGCCTTAGAGCCTTCAGGATATGTAGACAGCAGAACTGTTTGGATGAAAATTGTCCCGCTTAAACTAAAAATACCAGTTTTTTCTGTCTTTTTTTTCTATTTTTTTCTCAATCACTGACGAAACCTTAAAACAAGTGAAACATGTTAAGTCGATATACCCTTCCTCTTTGTTCTTCTATTCCGATTCATATTTGATCTTCATTTCATCTTCAACTTGAATGTAATCATTTCTTTGCCAGCAGAAGAACTATTTAATCCATTTTAGTTAAGTACATAAACTTCGCGACGAGTCAAAAAGCCAACGTACATGATGAGCTTCAGGATTTCAGTCTTTGATGATCATGTATCGCTTGAAAATTAAAGACAAATAGGCCCACTTCGATCCCCGCCCATTTTTTTAGATTCACGTACATGCAGATAAGCTTGGCAAATGTTCTATGCCAACCTATGGGTAAATAACAAGACAGACTGTGCCATTAGATTTGTTATACGCCTATTCTACGCTCGGATTGAAAGAACATTCGGAGAGTTTTTATATAATTTATCATCTGAAAAGAAAAAAAATATTACATCGCATGAGAAATTGTATAAATAAACTAAATGAAAGCACATCTGTCGTATTCAATGAAATGTGCATGAAAGAAAGATTGCTATATATATATATATATATATATATATATATATATATATATATGGCGCATGTTAGATATTAATATATAATGACTGTGTATAAGATCCGTAAATCACGCTGTTTGAAAGATGATTCTAAACGTCACGTACTTGCTGTTAAGAAGAAAACATTTTCGTCAGAACACCAAATATTTCAGGATGAATGGAAATTAACAAGAAATAGTTTTAAAATATTCATGTAGAGATTAGGTTTAGAACTACGGCGACATCGTAAGGCCGCTCTTCTAAAAGCTAGTCATTTGAAATCTCATTTAGAATTTGCAAGTGAACATATTGATATGCCTGTCAGGTTCTTACCGAATATATTCTGAAAAGATGCGATGAAAATCAATGTTAGGAGTATGAGGACAAGAAATCTTTTTCGTGACTGGTGAGATTTTTAATCTAAGTATCACTAATCTAAAATTATATATCATTGAGAGCACAGTATCATATGTTAGGAGGGCTTCTATGAATCCTGACCTACATACGAATGGGATGAAATGAAAAAAAAACGTCTGAGAACAAGATAATTAATTATTCTGTATATTAGTGAAGATGATATACTTGTAGCGTGGCGAAATATTCCTGTAAATATTTTTTAATATATTAGAAACGTAAGTATAATTTCAAAAGGATTTACGAATTAATAGTTTTGCAGTTGGGCGAAGGGCATTAATTTGTGTTATACAATTGTTATTTGCTGCGTTTGAAAATATTAAATTAAATATTTTTCTTTTTTAAATTTTTACTAACTTTTTCCTACATATGCCTCTGCCTTTCAGAATATATTTACTACTTAGTCACTTTTTTAAAATCAGAATGTTATAATACAACAAATTCAATCAGTACTGCACGCACACATTATATATATATATATATATATATATATATATATATATATATATATATATTATATATTTAATTGTTATATTTATGTTAAATATCCATATATATTTGTGTGTATATATATATATATATATATATATATATATATATATATATATATATATATATATATATTTGTATGTAATTGTTAAGAGTTAATATATTTCACCCTTACATATGGCTAAAATGTATAGCCGAAAGCGCTCCGAATGAAAGAGCAATTGGCCAGTTTTTGTATAATTTATCTACCGAAAAAAAAATATATATAGGATCACATGAGAAATTGTATAAAAAACTAAGTCAAACTACCTTTTGTCTGTCATATTCAATGAAACGTACATATATATATATATATATATATATATATATATATATATATATATATATATAAATAAACATACCCACCAACACACACACACACACACACACACACACACACATATATATATATATATATATATATATATATATATATATATATATATACATATATATATATATATCTGTATGTATATGTGTGTGTGTATGTGTGTGTGTTCAAGCTGTACAAAGCCCAACAGCCTCTCGAGATAAAGAATTGTAAATTAAAGGACACAATTTTTGTGTATGTATGTTGAAGATAAAGGCTAATCATCGAATTGAACACGTTGAGAGTACAATGATTCTGACAGCCTTTCCTTGGGATTTGACACCATAATGTGGCGGAATACGAATGAAATAACGGTAGTTTGCTTGAATCCGCGCGGATTGGCGTTGCTTTACCGCAAAGTTTAGACATGATGGAACTAAGGAATGTGTTTCTCTGAACTATTTCCTTGGAAATAGTGTTTGTCTAGAGAGTGAGAGAAACTTACAAAGTTTGGCCTGTAATAAATATACTTAATAAGCACAAGGCTTCAGAGTGGCTTTATGACTTATGAAGCCTGGGCAGCACTTGTCCACATATCAGTACAGTACTCTATTTTCGTGGGTAACAGGAAAAGCCAGCTATTTTCTAGATCAGTACACGAAACCGAATATTTTATCAGTATCTTTACGGATGAACCGCATCTACAATCTCCATTTAGGTCTGTACTAAGTAAAAGTCCCAATAGGAGGTAAAAGCAGGTGGTCTCCCTGAGGGAAAACCAGATCTTCGCGATAGGTTAAAATTCAGTTTTCGTTCTGTTAGTTTTCGTGTCATTGAATATGACCTGCAATGTTAACTCCAGTCAGCGGTTACAGTTAAGTAAAAGGAGAAATCAGCTGCCAGGTGCTGAATCCTATATGTTTGAGCGTACATTTATAGATATGTGCATGCGCATGCGTGAGTGTACGGGCAGTATAGATATTTAGCGAATGTATTTGGAAATGGCGCGGAAAATGTAAATATCATCAAGTTGAAATTCCCTAAGAAAAAGCGGGACGTTCGCTTTCTTCTGCCCTGTTTTTTATGACATTGCCTTGTTTGGCAGCCGAAACACTGAATCAAGAATGTGTAGCTTGTGTGCCATTTTCCTGTTATCAGGCTTAGTTCCAGAATTAATCAGTGTACATAAAAACCACAGATATTTCGAAAATACACATACACATATTCACTTACATAGATAGATAGATAGATAGATAGATAGATAGATAGATAGATAGATAGAAATCCTAAACATATGCTCTGTAATCTAGCTGCCAAACACATAGGAACGTAATGCGCCTGAGTAGGAAGACATTTTCCTGTGGGTTTATTACTGCAACAATAACACAATATTGCCTGAGATTGTATATTGTGCGACTGTTGCATTCATAGTGATTGTTCAACGTGTGTGAAACTTGAATAGTCCTTTGGGGAAAGTATTCGACTGAATTAGAAATCTTCCAATGAAGTTTCGTTGATGGAAATGGACACCTGATTTTAGCGCTGGCATTTAAACTTTTTACCAGGTACCTAGCGGAACTGATACATTTTGATGAAGACATTCAACATGTATAACTGCCGAAAGAATTTCACCGCCCATGAACAAGGTTAAAAGTCAATGTGCGATTTAATATTTAGATAGAGAATCTTGCCAGTCTGTTCATTGAACAAAGAGTATCATGAATATTTTGGCAGCACACTTTTAATGATTTTAATGGCAACAAATACCATTGCCCACGTTTTCAAATCCATTACAGCCCAGCTTTGTGAACATCTAATCTTTGTAAATGACTAGATATTGCATGTGTGGATTTGCTGTTCGTGTAATGGATAATGACTATGATTGTCAATCAGCCGATTTTCATCTTTGTTATATCCACTTACACACATATATGCTTGGGAAATGTATGAATCCACATATTCTTTCCCCAGCTATGGGTTAAATAGTCAGACATGTAGCATTAAATCATTATTGTCTCCAACAAATGTGTTCGTACAATTTAACAATTCTTTATGACTTATGATAAGCAACAAGGCGCGAATCAACAAATTCGAATCAATCTGTTATCTATCGTTTTATAAAGTGAAAAGAAACTTTTAAGGGTGTTTTAAAACAATGGCGGAGATTAATTTGAACAGCGCAAAGTAGCTGGTGGCAATCTCTTGTGGAGTTTCGCAGTTTCATTTCAAAAGTGGAAAGAGGTCCGTGGCAGTGTTCTTTTTTTTTTTTTTAGTTATGCAGAAGATGCTTATCACCGTTTTGTGGAGATAAATCACGTCGTAACGTAATCGTAACGTCCGGCCTACATCATGTATAAGACTATCCGGTAACATAAAGGGTATTTTCGTCTAGAATACTTTATTTGATATATGTGGGTATATTGCTCACCGTACATGTCCAATATATATTCCTTATTCTAAAACTGCTCAGTTATTGTTCCTCAAGTTCAAGTAGTCAATACCCCTACCGAAATTGAAAATGTATATATATATATATATATATATATATATATATATATATATATATATATATATATATATATAGCACTCTCTCTCTCACACACAAACGCACACTCTCTGTCTCTAACACAAACATACACACTGATATATATATATATATATATATATATATATATATATATATGGGTGCATCTGTGTGTGTGTGTGTTGAGTTGTGCATGAATTTTAAATTAGCAGGTTCACGCATAATATTTGTTTGCCAATTTAATTTCCTTTCTTTCCTTGTTCTAAAATCGCTGATGAATATTAATCACAAAAAAAAACGAATATTATATATAGGACAATGACAAATCTTTATTTAGATAAAATCCTGAAGACACTCTAGGTTTATTGCCAATTTCAATATATATATATATATATATATATATATATATATATATATATATATATATATATATATATATATATATATATATATATATATATATATCTGTGTCTGTGTGTATTGACGGAGACAGATATATTGAAATAAACGAATTCAATAAAACGCAGCGTCTTTTCCAAATATATTCCTGAATCTTCCTCAGAGACGACGCGACCAAAACGGGAATCAGTAAAGAGAATAAAATCGGCAATAATTGCGAAGCAAGACAGAGTACCTGTTTACAGACCATCCTTGCAAGAATTTGGCTGGTCGCTGTGTTATTTTTGAGCGTTCCACTAAAGTGCTGGCCTGGGAAATTAAATTGGCCAACAAATCGGCGTGTCGGTTTTATAGTTACCCGCTTACACCGGAGGCGGAAGCGGAAATGTTAGAGTTGGCATTCTATAAAAGTCAAGCGTCCGCAATAACGTCCTCGGGTGAAGTTCCGTTATCGACAAAACTACTTTGCTCTGCGCGCGCACACACACACTCACACACACACACACACACACACACACACGTACGTGTGTGTGTGTGTGTGTGTCTGTAAGTACTTATATCCCTTTTTGCAATCAATAAATATCCAAAGATTTTTCTTTCCTTTATTTTTTCTTTGCTTTACTCTCTTTTACGCTCCATTATAATAGTTGGCATATCATTCACGAGTATGCTTGTTTTCTACGACGGCTAGTCCTGTTACCGACGCCTTTTTAGGCACGTCCGTATTTGTTAAACATCCTACCTGGGTTATATATTGTAACTATGTAGAGTCGACCGTAGTTAGTTAAGTGCTACACGTGATACATGCTTGGGCGATCATGTATCACTCGATATATGACTGAAGAGACTTTTCCCGAAGGAGTTTGGCAGTTCTTTCTGCGGGAGACTGGTTGCCAACCCGGGATAAAGAAGCGAGTTTTTGTCCTGCCATTCAACCCAGAGCTGAAAGGAGAAGAGATGAGTTTTTACCTTTCCCAAGGTTATTTGTGCGTAAATGATTATAACAAACTCGACTGGAATTCGAACCCAGCCCTCCGAGTTCTCATTTTGATTTGGTATCCCTTACAAAAGAGAGAAAATTATATATCAAGTTCAACAGTTTGAACAAGACCCTTATTTTTATCCCTCAATCAAGAAGGCATATGGTGAGGTTATCGATAAACATATCCACCTATCAAGGACTTTATTTCTTTTCAACCCGTGCTATGTTAACTTTCTAATGGCACCGAATCAAGCATCTCCGCACCCTTCGATAACATAAAAAGTCATCATCGGCCATGTTTAATTATGAAACCGGGTTTCATGGTCGGCAAGCTAATGTGTTAACAACTCGCTCATGCACTACTATTTTAATAATTAACTCCTCAATAGATTTATGGTTGATAACAGAAATAAACTGAAAGGGTCATTTTTTTTTATTTGAAGTTTAGAATGATTGTGTGTGCTTATGCTCGTATGTGTGTGAGAATATGCCTGAGTTTTTCTGTTTATATCTATTTATCTGTCTATGTTCATATGCCTAATTAGTTAATATATATATCTTAGTTCATTATCTATCTATCTGTCTATCTATCTATCTATCTCTGGTTGATCTGCCGCAAAGCAAACTAAGCAATCTATCTTTCTATCTCTCTCTCTCACTCTCTCTCTCTCTCTCTCTCTATATATATATATATATATATATATATATATATATATATATATATATATATTATTAGTTATTTTGATTTAGGGAATTTTGTTTGATCTTGTCAGTGTTCAGCTAGATGCAAACATAGATATATAGATTTTTTTTAAACATGTTTTTTACTGTGTAGCGTTAAACATATTTTAAATCAGTTAATTTTTAATATTAATGCTCTGTAAATTTACATTGAGCACTTTTTTGTAAAAAATAAAAATATCAATAAGAACACTGGATTATATATCTTAGTGTTTTTTTATATATATATATATATATATATATATATATATATATATATATATATATATATATATATATGTATGTATGTATGTATGTATCTAACTGAACAATGGCAATATTAAAACAAAATAAACATGTCTGACAGGGGGACAGACATTGTGTGTATTCGCTATAAGGGATCGTTAATCGTGTCATATCATTTAGCTACATAGAGTGACGCGCCAAATGCCATCGCAGACGTATTATTTCTTTTATGGTGAAATATTATGCGACGTCGATTTCACACGTGGCCAGATAAGCTCCAGATATACATTTAACCATATCGTTTTGCTAGCAGTTCACGGCTTCCTGATATTTGTAGGGGAACATCTTTGTTACGAAGAGAATTCGAACTTCCCATCAGAGATCTGTTGGTTTGTGGTCATGCTAGGTAAATGGTTGGACTAAAGACAATTAGTGGTAAATCTCTAGTATGATTCCCAGACCAATTTTGTCCAAATTCAGTTCGATTTATACTCTATATATGTTGCATTTGCAACACCAGATACTTAGATTCTTAAAATTGTTTCAATTGTTTTGTTTTGCTTGTTATCGTTTTGTTATGTTTACATGCAGAATATTAAAAAAATAAAGAGAACCAGTAGCATAATTGTTATGGTCCAGGTTAGGACCAAAGAAGAACAACACGAACACAAGTGTAGAAATAACGAAAGTATATTACACGAAATAATAATACGAGATGTGGAAGGTGTTATTATGACTGTCAGTCTGGTCTGGAGTGAACTACTATCGGCTCGACTCGATTCGGTATCTAGCCACCCCACCCACGAATGTTGCATGTGGCACAAGGACGAGTTTAACGTGGGTTTCCCGAGCCCGTAGGCTCGGCCAAAAATGCCCGTAAAACCCGTATAAACGGGATCGGTTTGGTCAACCTCCCCGAACGTGACTCTGCCCTTCGGCGGAGCCTCGTCCGGATTCATCTCTGCTCAGAGGCAGAGAGTTCGACCGTCAAGCCGAGAAGCTCGGCTTAATTCGACCCTCTCTCTTGAGAGGCGTAGTATACATTGTGTTAGGAAGAGTTCATTCTGTAGTTATCGGTAAGGACCCATGACAATAATTAAATAAACATCAAATAGAATGATGTATATGTTTGGCGAAGGAATACATGTAAATCGATTTTTCAAAACATTGTTGTTGAAAAATGTAGAGATATATTTAATGAAACTGATAGTTAAAATGGATGATGATCATTTTACAAAAGTAGCTAAAAGGAACTTAAACTAGAACAGCGAAAGTGCAGTTTTTTATTGTGTTATGGTCTGGCGAAATATTTGTATCTACTGCCACGAAAGGTGGGTCACTATGTCGAGCTAGAAAGATTTTCTTGCCAGAATCAATCTTCCACGTTTACAAATCTACCATTCGTCCATGTATTGGATATTGTTGCTATATCTTATCTGATGCTCCCACGGTACATCTTGAGATTCTTGACAAAATGCAAATAAGGATCTGCAATGTAATCGATCAACATCAGGCATCCGGTCTTCAGTCACTTTCTCACCGACGTGACGTGAGTTCCTTGTACTTTAAAAATATATTTTCATGGCAACTGCTCTGACAAGCATTTTTCCCTGGCGCCCCGTCTACATGAATTTAGGCATGCTACTAGATTGGCATTTACGTCCCACCCGTTTACTGTTGAAATACTTAAATGCAAACGCCACTTCTACTCAAACAGTTCCTTTTCTCTCACATACCTCCTGTGTAACTCCCTTCCGTTTACTTGCTTCCTTGGTAACTAGAATCTTTAAAATTTTAAATCAACATTAATTACCATCTTCTGTCTACTTGAATCCAATTCATTTTTGTCTTTCCTTCAATCAACCCGATTCTCAGTACTCTCTTTCACTTTCACTCCCTATAACTCCCTGCTTAAAAGTGGCGTTCCCGCCTAGTTTGGGGTGAAATAATTAAAATAATAATAATAAGAAGAAGATTTAGGTTGATAAATGCCGAGCATTACTGAAATTGACAATATATTTTCATTTGAATAAATACAGGTTGCCACCATGATGCTTTAATATAGTGCATTTTCATGTACAACATTTTAATTTGGGTTCTGCGTGCCGTGTTTACGTTACGGCAAATCAATTCAAGGCGATAATGCCACTAAGACGCAAGAGTGAACTAGGTACGCAAGTGAATGAGAAGATTTTAGAAGTAACCGGAAAATCAATCGTAAACATGAAAAAAAAAGGATAAACATTTATTCCTCTTCGAAAGCCCGAGCAGCAGTGTGAAGAGGACGACAGACGAACCTATCTACGTTTTTTTTGCTCCCAGTTTATCTTCATTGCACTAGAAGTAAAAAAAAACATGGTAGAGATTGCTGTTTAACCTTGCTTGTCAACCAGTCTACGAGAATATCATGTCTGAATTCAAAACCGAAAAAGCTAGTAACCTCCGCACCAATAAATCCTACTTTGTGCGGAAAGCAATGCATCAACATTTTGTGTAAATATAACGTGGCCCTAAAGGTGGGTTTAGAGGTGGGTTTAAATGATTTAACATGTATAGATATTCCTGCAAGAATTTATTACTTCAACTTCAATTTTAAGATCATAAGAAATATAATTAAAAATACATCGAGATAATGGAGTAGTGCCAACTCTCTACACAGGATAACACAACAGACAAATAGTGGTCCATAATTAAAAAACAAAACAAAACAAAAAAACTACTTATAGATGAATGGAAAACTATTAAACAAATATCTCTGGAAAGCAAGATATATTACTGCAAGTAATTTCACATTTGATTCAATAAACAATTTAAGGTAAATAATAAAAAAAAAACACTGATGGATAGATAAAACCCCTAAATCGCTGATAAAATAATTTAAAGTATAAAATAAGATGTTTACATAAATAAAGTTTATAAAAGCAAGAAGCATTTAATATATAAAGTATTCAGTTTAAAAATTAATTTTATAGAATATCAAATCATTTAATGTATAAAATAATAAATTTACAGAAATTAAGTTTATAGAATCACAAAACGTCTAACGTTTGAAATATTGAACTTACAGAAAGTTTTTGAAACGTGAAGTTTATAAAATGCCAAAATATGTTAAAATTTAAAACAATAATTTAATTAGGTAAAGTGTTAATTAATAATACGTTTATATAGCCTATAAATTTTGGATTCTTTTTAAAATTAAAAAAAACAAAAACATGTTAATGCTGACTTACTTTGTGCTTATAATAAAAAGGGCACACCTGAAACACTGCATGAATATTTTTAATAATAATAACAATAGTAGTAGTAGTAGTAGTAGTAGTAGTAGTAGAAGCAATGCATCTTAATATGGATAACAGAAACTCACAGCTTATATAGCATATGAAAATGTAATTGTACATTTAAAATATTAGCAACACCATTTATAATTGGCGGATTTTATTGTGTAAATATTGACATGCATTACGAAAATTGATATAATAAATATAATCAATACATCAATACATTAACGACTTCATAAAACTATCGATACTCTCTCGCTATTTTCAGTGGCAACTATACTAACAAGCTGCATTCGATTAGCAATCTTTACAGCTGTGGTACGCCAAGTTATTTCCAAAGGAATGCACCACCCTCATTATAGTCGAATTCCATTTGTAATGATTCATTTTCACTCAAGAATCTTTCGATAAAGCCATACTTCGTATAAGTAGCCCACGCACAGATGCTTCCCCGAACACTGTAATCTTAACCTTTTCAAGTCTATGTTGAATTCTTATCTATAATGTTTGTTCTCGTAAACTTACCTTTACCTATTCTACACATTTCGTTCAGTAGAGCCTCTACATAGAGAGGATCTTGTAGAACGTCATTCTGAAGAGTCACTTATAAGATTTCTCGAATTCCAAATATGTAGAGAGATTAAAATACGGTTGAAAAATAAACGAAATATTTACTCAGATATCAGATAGATCCACTAAAAGAAACGTTTAAAGATATATACACATGGCATGACGATTGTGTTGGGCATGAAACATACATTGAATTTGGGTGTTGATTTCAATGTATAATTTTATATTTACATAAGCTGTATCACTGATATTGAGTACTTTAATCCATATTTATTGTATACATTAAAACCATGTATATATATATATATATATATATATATATATATGTATGTATTAAATGGTGGCACTCACGAGGATTTTTCTTCTGAGTGAGTTATTTTCTTTTTATGAGTGTAGCATTTTTAAATTCAAAATTGTGCAAAATTGTGCTTGAATTTATTTGTAGTGCATTAGCTAAGTTTTTTTTTTTTATTATCCAAATACTAATCTACGTCCTGCCATTTTCCCTATTTCATATATATATATATATATATATATATATATATATATATATATACAAGGTTATGAAG
Source organism: Acanthosepion pharaonis (assembly GCA_903632075.3). Taxonomy (NCBI): domain Eukaryota; kingdom Metazoa; phylum Mollusca; class Cephalopoda; order Sepiida; family Sepiidae; genus Acanthosepion; species Acanthosepion pharaonis. The sequence continues at coordinate 1,255,586 of CAHIKZ030000119.1, read as the reverse complement.
ATTTCGTTTGAGGAATTATTTCTTTTCAACGTGGAATTTAAATTTGGGGTAAATGAGAGGCTTTTGGCATGCAAATCCAACAGAAAATTAATGTTAATTTCTAAGAACGAAGTTGCAACAGAATTCGTTCAAGAGAATGAGATCACCTTTTTTTTTAAATGATCAAAGAAATATTTTCTCAATTGATTAATTTTATTTTTTATTGCCAAATCAATGGAAATTTTAATTTGCATTTAGATTGATATTAGTTCATGTGTCCATATCAGCAAAGCCCAAAATTCTATGGATAAATATTGTGGGTTATTTTCAGTGACCGCTCGCTTAGAAAACAAGGGGAATACTTTAAAAAGTAACGAGTAATCCACCTTTCTCTGTTAGACATGAGTTTGGTCTGCCGCTCCTGGACGTGAGAATCGAATAAATGCTGATAAATTGCTGTGTGAATCGTTTTTGATACATTTTGAATCGATCAGTCCAACAACATTCTGGGGGTCAAATCAATATAAGGCCTTTGAAATTTTTTATCGTTTTTATATTTTTGGTTTGGGTATTAATTTCCCATGCGATCGAATATTGACATAAAGGA
>CAHIKZ030000119.1:1232500-1247500 GCA_903632075.3 Acanthosepion pharaonis | reverse complement strand
CAAAAGGGAACTAATAAATATCATTTTGTCAAATTGACTGGTCATATATATAAATAAATTAAGCGATAATATTGATTTTTAAAATACTGACACTTATATAAAAGAAAGTAATTTTCTGAGGAGGAAAAACCTCGAGACTGCCACCATTGAATATTATCCAAACATCAATCTTATTTCCCATATCTCCATTCCTAAAAGAATCACTATTTTCTCATGCCAGTATGCACGACAAATATAGCAAGAAATCAAAAGAAAGCGGTTAAATCCGTCTTCACTACAATCCAAACTATATAATTTCATATGAAAAACTTTCTTCAAACATGAAAGCAAATAACGTAAATATTCTATTGTCGCAATGAATATATATGATCGTTTCAAAATTCTTATAGTAACAAACATCATTTTTTATTTGTTTATAGATACTTTGTTCAAATAAATTAAATACATGTTTTGCCTTGAAAACGTCTACCGGGGACGAAACGCGACGGTTAAAACAAAATAGAGCTTACCCAGTTATTTTTTTTCCTCTATACATATTGTTGTTCGGACAGATGAATGCTGAGAAATATTTACATACTCTGAATAATATGTCTGAATTGTGAACTCTAATATTAAACGCATACATTCGTGAGATTTCAATTTTTTCTACAACTTTCATAAACTTCTGTTTCGGTACGAAAGCTCGTATCAGTTACGCCTAGTAAACAAAACACATCAGAAAAGACAATATCGTTCAAACTTGGCCATCATCAATAACTAGAATAAAAAGTAAAAAGAACCCCAGGAATCCAGTAACGGAACGTCGAGAAATCATAGTCTGTTACACGTCACGCCTAACGAACCATTGGATATTGAACGGTGCATTCTGCCGTAACGTTCAATATCGCTCTATGAAATTCAATCTTATGTTATGAAGCTCGGACGGTCCCTGATGGCACCGAATGATTAATTTTTGCGGACGCAGATTTCGTTTCTTTTCATTTTTTTTTTTTTAACTTTTCGGGTTACATATGTCTGTTTGTTATTTACCTTAGGAAGTTTAATGTATTTGCTATAAATATCAAATGTATTAGGTTGTTTGAGAAGATGTGCGAAAAAGTCACCTACATAACATGTCGTATATAGTGAAAGTTGAGAAGCTTTCGCAATATATTCTACAATAAACCAAAATGTATAAAACACAAGGTTTTTTTTTTGCATACACACACGCATTTAAATACAATCTTCGACGATTTTTCTCGATCAAACATATCAACTAAGGAATCGTACCTTAACGTAAAAATGACCAAATGACTTTTTTATATATATATATATATATATATATATATATATATATATATATATATATATATATATATATATATATATATATATATATATATATATATATATATATATATATATATATATATATATATATATATATATATATATATATATATATATATAACATATATATTCTATTCTATACCTGAAGATGTCTGTAGAACAGACGAAAGCTTGTAGTAAAATAAGAACTAATACGGCAGAAATTTATATAAACAAGGATCATTTAATTCATAACGGATACGGAGGTTTTTGTATATTATTTGAATTGTTTGCGATGATGGATGTCTCGCCATTTAAATCATTAACCTTTGCATTAGTTTTTGTGTGAATAATTCATGTATATATATATATATATATATATATATATATATATATATATATATACACACACATATATATATATATATATATATATATATATATATATATATATATATATATATATATATATATATATATATATATATATATATATATATATATATATATATATATATATATATATATATATATATATAACATTAAAGACGACTTGCAAGGTACTGAGATTAGGATTTTGATTCATTTTACTCGCGTTAATAAAAGTGTTATTTTTCCGACATAATGTGTACAAATAACGTCCGGATATTTTATATGAACTTTTTGGGAAGATAACAAAAAACCATTCCCATCAATATCGATACGGATACATAAAATTTTTCATTTTCATTTATAAACAAAAAAAAAAAAATAAAATAATGGTTAACTGAATAGAAACAAGTTTTGGGGAAATGTAGAATATTCGACCAGTTTTTCTACACTTTATGTCCGGAAAATACTTCCAAGAACTCATGAAAAAACTTGCAGTGCTTTGTCAATCGCGTTCAATGGAAGGTCTTTAAAAGAGGGATAGGCATCCATTCACACAAACACAAATATATATATATATATATATATATATATATATATATATATATATATATATATATATATATATATATGTATGTATGCATCATATTTTATTCAGACAGGTATTATTGAATAATATAGACATATTGTTTGTACTTAATTTCATACTGATCTTTTCCAGCTGCCTAATTATTTTTCTTCGTCAAGGTAGGCGCCATAGTTTTTTCTTTGAACCAGGTGCTTTTCGACCTTTTACAAGATCACCTTCAGCGGTAAATTACAAAGAGAATTTATTGTATGTCATATATATATATACATTATATATATACATATATATATATATATATATATATATATATATATATATATGTGTGTGTGTGTGATCAATTTTGTTTAGTTTCTTTAGAAAGGATGTGCCTCTTTATTTTCTTTATTTTCCATTTATGATTTTCGAATGAATTTTTGTACATCCAATTCAAATTTTAAATAAACTCAAGCGTCTCAGTCATGAAGTCAATGTCGTTCGAAAGTAATCGAAGAAAAAGAAATCGAAAACATGAACAGTTTTACACAATTTGAATTTTTAAAAAAATAATTTCCTCGAAGAAAAGTCGATAAAGCCATGAAGATTCCAAGTGTTACATCGAGTGAAAGGAAATGAGAAAAAAGTTATTGATTCTAAAAAAAAAATTGTCTGGCCTGACAAACTGAACCAACTTTCTTAGTAACAGACCTAGCAATTTCTTCAATATAAACGGTGAACTTTATGTCAGATGTAAATGAGTGTGTGTGTGTGTTTGTGTGTGTGTGTGTGTGTTTGTGTGTGTGTGTGTGTGTGGGCGCAATGAGTTGCTCTCCTGGGGGTAACCGATTTGTAACACCATCACTTATGAGATTTTATCAGGAATGCGCGTCTTTTTCAAGCAATGAACCGTATAATACATAGGACATCACAAGTCGGTTTGCGCAACTGAAAAGAATTAAAAAAATTCTTGTCTAAGTAAATCAGCCTTTTTTCCTACAGACGCCGCTGCGCTTAAAAATCTGCCTTAGAAATGTAGACAACGTTTTTTTTGTTTTTTTTTTCTGAAGAAAATATTTTCCATAATTCAAGTCTGGCTATAATATCAATGATAACGGTGTGATTGCCCACGCTAATGAATCTGCTTTGTTACTTGTTTATTGTCTGGGTAATGCCAGAACAAATTTAAATAAAATATTATTTCCTCTGCAGAGAAACCAATGTTGAGTGCATAAAACATATGATTCAAGTCAGACAAATTTTAAAGAATAGAATATACTAATAACTTATTTTAGAAACTACATGAAAAATTACATCACTAAAATGTCTTTTACAAGCTAATCATCAGCCATGTTGATAAAATGAAAACGAATGATCTGTAACATGTATAAAAGACATCGGTTTCGTTTTGGATCATTTCTTGTCCCAATTAAGAAAAAGATTGAAGTTCATTTTCGTTGCCAACTTTAACGAACCTAAAAGATTTACTATTACGACAGGAGTAATTACTTGTGTCATCGGCATAGATAACTAGTTTAGATCCCATGTCTTCGGGAAAGTCGTTGTTGTAGATGAAAAGTAAATTTGCTTCAAGCATAGAACCTCGGAAACCTCCGCATTGAGTGACCCTTCAACAAGATTTCGATAAGTTAAGAAATATTGAATCAAATCAAATACTCGGCCAAAGACGCCATAGCATTTCCGCTGGTGAAGAAGTTCAATATGTCATTTGGCAATTTCAATACTCATCATATGAAACAGCTGTATCATTCTGTCAACTCCCTTTGGGATATGTAAAGCCTCAGCCGGGTCTTGCCATTCTAATTCAAATCTTGACAGTCTTTTTGTGTAATAACTGTTAACACTTCTGTGGTTGAATTAAAATTGTGAAAGCCATAATATTGGACTGAAAAAGATCATATTCGTAGAGATGCTTAACCATTTGGAAGTTGATCAGTGTCTTTAGTATTTTGCCAGAAATTGCAGATATAGCATGTGTAACAGCAAAATTGTTCAACTGTTAATTAAGCTCTGAACTTTTGTATCTTAGAAATCATTAAAGATATATTACTGGAATTCTACGTTGTTTTTATAACGCTATTGGTCTCTCTCTCTCTCACTACCTCTTTCTCTCTCTCTTATATATATATATATATATATATATATATATATATATATATATATATATATATATATATATATATATATATATATATATATGACACTTATATCCTCTCTCCCCTCACTTCCTCACTTCGTTAACTTTTATGTATACTTGATGAGGTCCGTAAAAACGTGAATTTCTTTTTTCATTTTTCATTTCAGCATTTGAAGAAGTCTGATGATCCAGAACCCTGTTAAAGGGGTTATGGTGAAATAGCTTATTACATGGAATCTTAACGTGGTCTGTCTTTATTCAAAACATATCTGCTCTGAATTTTACATTGAGCTCTCTGGATATCATCCTCCTCTGGTCTACCCATACGGATTACCTAAATTTGCATAAACTACATATATATATATATATATATATATATATATATATATATATATATATATATATATATATGCGAGCACCTATTAAAAACAGAGATTGTGCAGGCAAATTTAGTGCTGACTGGTTCACTGTCTTGTCCCGGTCACACACTTTATTTCATCTAAAGGTTCTGGAGGCACTTTACATCGGATCCCGCAAGCCATCTTTGTGTAAACAACGTGAGTGTTTGTTGGGGCTCGCTGTCATTTGTCTCTAGTTGCTTTTACTAATTTTTTTTTTGTTTCCTCCCATAACTTCCTTTTATTTTACATTTTTCTGTGTTAATTTTAAATTAAATCTCCTGTTGAAGCCTGAAGAGCTGAGCGAAACCGGTTGCTTCGCCCGTTTTTAATATGTCTAGTAATATTAAGTTTTATACTTTTATTTCGATCATTAAATTTTGTACCTACAAAATATCTTTTAATATATATATATATATATATATATATATATATATATATATATATATATATATATTCTTGGATCATTTTACAAATTATTTGAGATTATCTTCACCCACGCTAAACTTATGACTTTTCTGTTCTTGAGTAACAATATACCTCACAGGTTTCACGTACAATTTCATTTTCAAGTCTTTTTTTCACAGGTCTTTGGGTGGTCGAAGCTGAAATTTCTTTTCTCACGTACCGGACATTTTATGAAGTCAGTTGAATTCCAAGCCTGCCTGAAAATCCCTAAATATCGCTACACCGGGTGTAACACAAAATTGTCAAAAATCTTGTAAAAGCAAAATTGTCTAATTGTTGGTTTAAGCTCTGAACCGTGTGTATCTTAGAAATGATTAAAGGTATTTTACTGGAATTCTTCGAGGTTTTTAGGACACTATTGTACTCTACTCTGAATAATAAGAATGTATAATTACACTTGAATCTTAACAAAAGAGTCATAACGAATTCGATCACAAAGAAAATGAGATGTTCCTCATTAATTAAACATAGCTAAGGATCAGAAGCACATGAAGGATAGAAACTATGTTCAAATATATATATATATATATATATATATATATATATATATATATATATATATATTTTCCGGAATCATTTCCCAACTTATTCAAGATGATCATCGCTCTCTCTAGCCTACTAACTCTCCTGGCGTGACAATATGTCTCACAAGTTTTACGTACGATTTCATTTTCAAGTCGTTTTTTCTCTGCTCATTGAACTGTCATAGTTGAAATTCATTTCGCAAACGTTTTATGTTTTCTAATTGATCTCTTTACTTCTAAGGTGGGGTTGATGATCCCTCTTCATGTGGGGACCTCCTGGTTCAGTTTTCCTCTCTACAGTTCACTCTTTTTTAAACTTATTCACCTTTCTTTTGATACTTCTTGAATGGACTTTGAAGATGGAAGCCAAAGTATAAATGTTGGTACCATTACTAAAAGCCAGCAGGATCTTTTTCTCGCACCATTACTCAGTTCCGAAGACGGTGTGGCTGGCATAAAACGATTTCAACCTGTTGCTGTTTTAACTAAATAACTCAGAGGGTTTTTCCATGATTCCTACGACAATTAGTGAAAGCCAAATCTTTTTCAATCCTGCCTGTTCTTCTGCTATAATCCATAGGAATAAATTATTCTGGTTATACATAAGGTTTATCTTGGAGCATAACAGATACGTTTTCGTTTGAATTCCAAGCCTGCCTGAAAAACTGTAAATATCGTGATAGTTAAGTAAAAACTTATAATTATATATATTATATATATTAAAAACACAGTGTATGTAAATTAATTTAGTAATAATGCGAAAAGGATCGATAAACGTCTTATCTGAAAACCTAAAGAAAAATGAAATTCAATTAGATTATTTTTTTTTTACATATTAAACATTTTGTGAGATGGATTATTATGCGGTTACACGTTTTGGAATATTTGGCCGCTACATGCGGTTTATGTGTATCAAAAAGCTGAAAATCTTTTCCATATGGAAAACCCGGCAAATAAACCCCTGAAGTGTCGAAGGAGGAATAACATTTATGAGCAAATCATTCTACTTTACTAGCAGCAGATGACAACTTTTGAATCCGATTCAAGGGAAGGTAAACTGAGGATGTACCCTTGTTTAAACCACTCGTACAGACCCCAGTGATAATTAAAAAGAAACATTTATATGGCTATATTTTGTCTCATTTTTTCAGGGAATAGTAAATTAACCTGTTGTGTATGATACACCTAATTTACATAAGCGGACTACCGACCATATAAATATGGGTTGGTACCGGAAGACGGGGAAGATAGTAGAGATTAAGAAATTGAATCCAGAGACTCTGCCCGACTGCGATTTAGTCAACCCATTATGCAGGAACAGTCTTCCCAAGAATATACCAAACTAACTGTAAATATTGTGTACCTATTCTTTGTTTCAATACATTTTGTTAACGTACATTTTGTGTTGTATTATTCCATGCTTATTTAAGCTTCAACATAACCTAATAGCGATACACTTATAATTATTACGAGCGGGCACGAAAACGTATCTGCTATGCTCCAAGATAAACCTTATGTATAACCAGAAGAATTTATTCCTATGGATTATAGCAGAAGAACAGGCAGGATTGAAGAAGATTTGGCTTTCACTTGGTATTTTCGAGATGACATCAACGTATATATACCGGCTTTTACACAAGAAGAATATTCCCTGTCACAATTCTCAATGGGAAGATTAACGATTTCCCTTTAATATTCCGCGAGAGTCTTTTAGTAAAAAAAAAAAAATGATACCTTCTGAATATGACATTCTTGCCTATTAAGTGAGTGAAAATAAATAAATTAAAGAAAGGCAAACAAAAAGATCCCAGTATTGCAACGCATCACAATTATTCTTGAAAGGATCTAAGAAACTGATCAAGTAAAAAAAAGTGTGTACGTTGGAATTACTAGGAAAACGAGTAGAGAAATTTCTTTTTTTAACTGGACAAATGAGAACTGAAAAATTCAATGTTTGGATACGGAGAGGGTCATTGCTATAAGAATGATACAGACGTTTCATGTGATGAGTTTTGAAATTGCCAAATACAAAGATATTTGCAGATGAATCTAGAGTAAGAGAGACATTCTCCGCTGTTGGATATTTTATCTAATTAGCTACCGTCCTGATAAGAAAAAGAAAGATAATGGAAGAAGATCTAATATAGTTAACATTGAAAGTCGGAACACATATAAACAATCGGATGATTCAAGTTTAAATTTCCTTGCTATTGGGAGATTTTCCCGAACGTAGACACTGGGACCATGAATATGCAACATGTAATGCTTTCGATAAAAAGGAAGATAGCCTGGAACAGGGAACAGTATGATAAAAAAGTTTCAGTAGGTTTCGCAGTGCGTTTCAAGATATACATTACGGAAAATGTTACGAATACCAAGAAAATTGTAGAAATAAAGCTTGACGGACTTGGGTGTTTTTATTTTTAGTTTTATTTTTTTTTAATTTTTTTTTAAAATTGTTTTCTTCAATGAATTGCCTCTTGCGAAGCAAGGTATTCGCCATTACGGAAATATTCTTGGAAACTGTTTTCAAGAATATCTTTTGTTGTTGTAGTGATGTCTTTTTCCGCTGCATGCTTTTGTGTTTTGTTTCCGGGCTGAAGTGAAAATCACCACGTTTCATTACCAGTAATGAGCCAGTCAAATAATTCAACATTATTGGAAAGATCACATATATCCTGGAGCCGACGTTGTTTCTGCTCATAATTGAACATTGCAGGGACCACATTTGAGGAAATTTTTCTTATACACAAATGATGTTATACCCGATATTCCAATATTAATATTGAGTTTTACTTTTTTAATCACAGACTTACTCTTTGATCTGAGACTACAGGGTCAGCATTGTTTCAACATTTTCATCTGTTCATTATGAGTTATAGCGTAGATTTCTAATGTAAAAACGCATATCTAATCATTCCACATAAATCGACTGTAAAACACAAAAGAGTGATTTTAACGTTGCATATTCGCCATAAGCAATTTTGATATAGCGAATATTTCAAAAGAACAACAAACTTAACAATATAATTGTAATTTATTCACGCTCCTTATATATTTACTTCTGCCAACAGTTTGACATGAATTAGTAATCATTTGCTGATCAAAAACAGATCAATTATCAACACGGCGTTTCTAGAATACGAAAATTGGAACATAATCACAAGTGCGAGTGTACACATATTTGGTTGCTTTCTTACTACACCAGTACATGGCGATAATTTTCGGAATTAAATTGTAATATCTACACATACACAAACATATATATATATATATATATTATATATATATATATATATATATATATACATATATATATATATATATATATATATATATATATATGAGTGAATTACAATTAATTAAATTCAAACAACTGATATTTAATTTACAATTTGCGTTGTGATTTATTACAATTAATGAGATCCAAAAAATGTATGAGGTAAAATGTTTGCATCTCATTAAATGTAATCCACTTATTTCCTCTAAAATAAAAATTATACTGAGGTCTTTTTCGTGGATCAGTTTTAATATTTTATATTAATAGGATCTACTTGGATTACTTATCCACAAATTATTTCACCTGTTTTTTATCTATCTATCTATCTATCTATCTATCTATATATATATATATATATATATATATATATATATATATATATTTAGACACACACGCATACACACACACACATACACACACACACACACACACACATATATATATATATACGTAAAAAAGACGGTTAAAAATCTGAAGGGGAACGGTAATGGAAGAAGATCTATTATAGTTAATTTTGAAAGTCAAAACACATTTAAACAATTCGGTGATTCAAGTTTCAATGTCCGTGCTATTGGGATATTTTCCCCAAATTAGACACTGGGACCATGAATATGCAACATGTAATACTTTCGATAAAAAGGAAGATAGCCTGGAACAGGGAACAAGGTAATGAAATGATTTCATTAGTTTCCGCAGTGCGTTTCATATTATACATTATTGGAAATGGTACGAATATATATATATATAACGAAAAAATAATTGTCAATATATATATATATATATATATATATATATATATATATATATATATATATATATATATATATATATATATGTTGCCTGTGTACTTATATTTTCCCGCTACATATGTAATGAGTAAAGAGCTATATCAACTTAGTTTAGTTGATTTATGTTTGATTGTTTCCCTTAGATTTTATAAATATCTAAACAATTAAAATATTTTTTCTACATAATCTCTTTGCTTTTATCTGCATGATTAGTTCCCAAGGCAACTGGAACGTTTAATCTATCAGTTGCTTTACGCCTACGTTCATTCGACTGCAGTTTTATTCGTTCAAGCTTTTTATGCAAGGCACTCAGAGACCTTTGTTTATTAATTGATCGTCTTTCTTCAACATCATTTCGAAGTCGGCTTTGTAATCGCCGCCTTTGTATTTCTGTTGCTAATCTCTTTCCAACCAGAGATATTTTCCATTTCACAGTTAAATTAAACACAAACATTTGTTACATGAAAAGATAAAAAGCGAAAAGATTTTTTTTTTAACATGAAAAGGGGAAAAAGCGGTTTATATGATACCAGGAGTAATGAATGAATCATAGATAACATTGAACGTCTAAAAAATATGAAAGGAAAGGAGTAATTAAACGATTCATTGAAATCTTTTTCAGTTGTGAATTCTTTATAATCGCTTCATTGAATCCCAATACTTTGTTTGAAGACATTTTTTTCATTACGTCTCACCATAACAACAGTTAGAGTGTTGCAATTTTTTACAGTACGGTTAGGCTTGTGTCTGTCTGTGTGTATTTTAAATGTTAATTTTCCTTCAGAAACTAGGTTGTCATGGCTCTGAACAGATTTGTGCTTCTTATCATTGAATTAACAGGACTCCTTTGGAATGACAATAGACGAGTTTCCATTAGCTTTCTCCATGAAGTTAAATGTATGAGTTTTCCTTCTCTGGACCGGATGCCACCTAAGCCCAAAGGGTGGATGTGCGGGTGGAAGTGGAGTTCGAAATCGGCTTCTGTGACGGCTAACGTTATACTCTCTGCACATGCCATTCTATATAGGCATGATGAAAAACACAGTGAATGTAAATTAATATAGTAATAATGCAGAGAATCACACTGCTTTTACAGCGTTTAGTTGTTACATAGCATAATCATCTTTCCCTTAACACATATTTTTGGCCGTAATATCGCGGATGTGAACTCTCTTAATAGGAACGTATCAATTACGGATATAATCCAGTCTCGTAATAGACCTAAATTATTTAATGTTTCATATTTATTCATTTTATCTTCACACTTAAGCAAATTCTGTATGGCTGCGTTGTACAAATCATATGCGCACAAATACACACACACACACGTATGTATGTATGTATTGTGAGACCGGAAACTACCTACACAATAGACTCTCCCAGGCCTATATTAAGTAGGCAACATAACACTCTAGAGAGGACAGAAAGTGACACAGAGAGATAGAGAGTGACAGTGAGAGTCTAGTACGACTACCAGTGTTGGACACTAACTTATAGTAAGCTCTGCTTACACTATCTCTGTAACCTGTTGTTAATATATCTTTCTTACTTCTATTCCGTGTTCCGTGTTTTACTTCTGTGGTCCCAACTTTGGCCCCACATCAATGTGTAAATTAATTGCTAAAGAGCCAGGAACTGCCTGCCTTGGTTTCGCCTAAGTGGATCTTCAGGATAAGCTGGTTAGATTTCACCTAAATGAGTTTAGTTAGGAAAAGTTAAAATCACGGCAATATATCAGACTATATAAAAATCAAACCATAATCAAATCAAATCAAATCATTACCCTGTACACATAAAAACACACCATACACATATAGTTGTATAACACACTAGCGTGAAACACACACATGTTTTGTGTATAAATGTGTGTGTTTCACGCTAGTGTGTTATACAACTATATGTGTATGGTGTTTTTATATATATATATATATATATATATATATATATATATATATATATATATATATATAGCCACTGTACAGACTTCTTTTATAATAACACAATACTTAGTATGGAGAATGAATATATACACACATACTGGCAAAATCAAACACGGTAGACGACTACAAAACACATACTAGAATATACACAGGAACACTAAATATATGGTGTGTATGGATATATACTATTTTACTTGTAATAAAACAGTTTATATATATGGATAATGGGTATATATGCACGTACTATCACAAACACCCACACACACAACAAGTAGAAAAATGGAGAAAAATTTTAAAGCATCCAGAGAACATAAAAAAGCTAAGAATAATGACTTCATTCCTTGCCATTACTTTGCCCTACCGTAATTGTTTCATTGCTCCTTATGCAGAGGAATATTTTCCGCTAGACAAAGAAGAATTTGTATTACAACCACACAGTAGAGACAATGGTTACACATAAGAAAAATGTGAGAAAAACTTAATTACTTTAAATGATATGTGAAAACATCCATTTTTCCCCCTGCCGAAAGTGAAATGATCCAGAAACACGTAGCAAAAATTATGTAAAATAGAATATGAAAATATGCATTATAAATCCGAAACATTTCCTCTTCCATTTACTCTTTTTATATGTGTGTGTGTGTGTGTGTGTGTGTGTATATATATATATATATATATATATATATATATATATATATATATATATATATATATATATATATATATATATATATATATATATATATAAATATAAATATATAACGAAATGGACAAAATCCAACAATTATTTTAAGGCACTTTTTTTATAGTTTATACGTTCTTTTATGGATAAAATATTTAAGTAAATCCTCTGTTTATAATAAACGGTATTAATGACATTTCCGGCCTGAAAAAAACCCCAGTAAAATCGACATGGCTATCCTAAACGCTCCTCCGTGGGTAAATCGTTAAAGCATGTCAGGCTTTATGACGGTTTCGTATAGGATACGGGTTCGATTCCGGACGGAGGACGCACATTTTCTATGAAAATTTATTGGACATTCATGTCGTTAATGCTGTTTATTATAAACAGAATATTTACGTAAATTTTTGTATCTACAAAAAGAACGTTTATAAATAAAATAAATAAATATATATATATATATATATATATATATATATATACATATATATCACTTTTTCTTCTACCATAAGTAGGGAAGTTCTTATGTTTTGCGTATAATGAATCCTTAATGTTGACGATGGCCGAATTATATTCCATGCTCCTCGTCAACTCTATTAAACAATGCTTTGAGTATCAGATTAGAAAGTAACTTTTCTGAGATTATATCGTAATGAATATATAGCTTTAGCTCTTATTCGAGATAAATATTTATCCACTATCTATATCAAATACATGGTACTTCAGCATGGGATCTATTACCGATAGAATATCTATAATCTGGTTTGTGTACCTATGGTGCCAATCCGAATCTAATAGTTACGAGTCACATGACGTGTTGTTTGAAATATAGTTTCTGTATATTCATTACAACTTAAAGAGAACTATCTTACAGCCCTCTAAATATAAATTAATACATTTTCTAACTGCAGAATTATGATGGTGTCAGACTATTAGTCTCAAAGGTTTGACTGAAACAATATATTTATGCTGAACAATGACTTTATAGTATCTAAGGTTGGGCACATCGAGGCGGTGTAATGGTTAGCGAGCTTCTCTTGCTAGAACAATTACGACTAAGTAATGAGTTCGATCCTCACTGGGAGGCCCATACTTTCGTCCCTGTGCTACATCTAAGCTACGTTTGGAAAATCACTATAGCATCTAAATTAGGATATAGAAGTTATCTGTTAAACTCGTTCATTAAATTCGTGTCCTCGAATTGTGGTAGAAAGAAAGTGTTATGTTTTTACTTTAATCTCAATGATGAATGAAAAGTTTCTCAGCCTACGCTAATACTTTTACCCGATTTTATATCCTCCGGTATGATGGATGAATATTTATTGCGAATTTTGTAAATCAAGAAATTTCTAGCTTTCATTTCATGAATTGTGTGAATTTCAAATATTCAGACGAACTCAAGGGAGAGAACCGATATAGAAAACTACCATGATCAATGGGCCGATGTTATCTCGTATTCTATTTTATTGCATTGTTTTTGGCTTCAACGAATTTCCACATGTGAACTCAGATTAAACAGAATTTTCAATAATATTAATAATAATAAAAAAAATTATTTATTGTTACATTTGAATAACCCTGACCGATTGTGAAAAGAAATGACATGAACACATAACACACACACACACTATATATATATATATATATATATATATATATATATATATATATATATATATAGTGTAACCTGGATATATGAGTTGTCGGGACCGAAGAAGAAGTCTCTTATATCCGGGTTTCTCTTATATCCGGGTTTAGTCTATTTTGTTTAGCTAAGTATGGGAACACTTTGGGACCAGAGAAAATCTCTCTATATCGGAGTTTCTCTTATATCCGGGTTACATTATATATATATATATATATATATATATATATATATATATATATATATAATGTACATTAATGTCACCATCAAGAGACGACAGCCTGTTTCATGTTAAACGCAATCATCAGGTTATATAAATTGTTTTTTTCCTCGATTTCATCATACTTATTATAAAACCCAGGTTGTGTGTGTGTCTGTACGTTTATATATTGGATCGGATTTCCTACATTTTTCAACCGATTTCAACAAAACTTCACAGGACTACGTAAAATTACCTTGCGGTGGTTTTGACGGTGCCAAAAATCGGAAAAACACAATTGTTTTTGCATGAAATCAATTTGAAAACACGATTAAGAGTGAAAAGGGGACAACTCATATCGAGCTATACTTATTATAAAACCCAGGTTGTTTGTGTGTGTGTGTGAGTGTGTGTGTGTTCATTTATATATGTGATCGGATTTACTACATTTTTCAACCGATTTCAACAAAACTTCACTTTTTTTTGGCAGGTAGTGTTTCTTATTGTCTTGCACACTTTTTTCTTTATTTTTGCATTCAGAATGCTTTAAAAATTCCATTTACAAGACAATTGTTTATAATAAATTTCTATTCAATCGGTAGACTCATAACGATTGAAAACAATGCTTTTGTTTGAGTTTGAGTTTGACCAATTCGTAAAAAAAAAACAACAAAAAAAT
>CAHIKZ030000119.1:1195000-1230000 GCA_903632075.3 Acanthosepion pharaonis | reverse complement strand
GACTAGCATCATCTTTTCATGCTAAAAACCAGGGGTATCTTCATAGATACCCCTGGTTTTTGGTAGATTGTTATATATAAAACAATACAAACAGATAATAACAATCCAAGTTTACAAAGCAAAATATATCCCTGCTAAAAGACAGGAACCTTTTCATAGATACTGAAAAGAAGGTGGCAGATAGATAGATAGATAGATAGATAGATAGATAGATAGATAGATAGATAGATAGAACTGAAAGCATCAAATATAAAGAGAATTTATAGGTGGTGGATAGTTTGAGTTAGTTTCAGAAAGTCTGAACTATAAATGAAAATAGTCAGAAAACCGACGGATAAGTGAATATATATATATATATATATATATATATATATATATATATATATATATATATATATATATATATATATATACAGATAAGTGATAGATATACGACAAAAAATAATAAGAAAACAATTCTGTAAAAGAAAACTGTCATGAGAATGAGAACATATATAACGGGAAATCAGTCCGACGTGCAAAGATGAAAGACAAAAGAAGGTTAGCCAAAAAATTAGAACAGTAGTGGAAAAAAATAGGAAGATCAACGACAAAACTTTGCAAAGAAAACCGAAGATTGGACTGATTAAAAAACAAATTACTGACGTGAAAAAAGAATAAACTAGACAAGCGGCAATCCGCCATGATGGAAAGTGGCTCAAGAGGAAAGAAATCAAGAACTAAAATAATGGCGAGACGAAAACGAATAAAAAATGGCATGAAAACTGATAGAAGTCCTCCAACTAAATTAGGAAGTAATACAAAAGAGTAGAAATATTTGAAGGTGAAGTGAAAACTATATTAACCCAGTATCATGTAATGGTTTATAGCTTTCATTCTCAGTTTCCTCCTTCATCCATATTATTGCAATCCACTCTTTTACTCTTCTTCTAACTCTCTCTCTCTATATATTCTCCCAACACTCACTCACTCACTCACTCACTCACTCACTCACTCACTCACTCTCTCTCTCTCTCTCTCTCTATCTATCTATCTATCTATCTATCTCTATTTGCGGACACCAATAAAATGCAAAAGGTTAGAAGGTTCATCTCTTTTTTGGAAGTCATTCGCAGAATAAATTCCTCATGGCGAAGACATTATACCTAAAATTAGACGTAGACATTTCTTATGCAATAAAGAAGCGTTATTTTCTGCAGACTGTTGTCTATGCTTGTGGAAGAATAAATTTAGCAATCATTCGATAAACGGACGCAAAAGGATTGTTATTTTCAACTATTTCTGAGTGCAAATCAAAAGAAGTTGATGTACATCTTGAGATTTGTTACACATAAACATACACAATGGAAGCGTATGTAGTTGCCACCGCCTTGTGGAATCGTGGTTAGCATGCAAGTATTGTGGACTATCGCAGGACAGAATAGTAATTAAGTAATTTCTATAAAGATATTTAAAGAATGCTTGATGAATTTTAATTGAATTTCGTCTCTTTTCCTATCACATGGATTAAATTTAACATAGAATGCATATTCAATTTAAAAAGTGTATATAGATTTTGGCAAATAAAGAAAATCGATATATGTACATATTTTCCAACGTTCTACATCTGGGATGAATTCATTTTTAACCCATAAGTTGTCCACGCGAAATATTTCGTAAAGTTCGTTACTAAACGTAAAACACACACACACACACACACACACACACACACGCGCGCGCGCGCGCACGCGCGCACACACACACATATACATATACACACGGCTTCCATTTACACTTTTACACACACACACACACACATACACACACATATACACACGGCTTCAATTTACACTTTTACACACACACACACCCACACACACACATATATATATATTTTACTATTAAAGTATTACGATTCAACCGGATGGAATTGAGCTCTCCGTGCTACCTACGTATTTCGCATAGAAAATGTTAAAATTTCCGTTCCTCTCTGTCATGAGACCATAACCTATGGGAAGGATTTCTCACTGATATAGAGGTTTCGATCCTGGCTTGAAGCAATCGTATGTCTAGCCATTACGATACAGCGAAACAGTTTGTCTGTGCCTGACATTAATATGGTCCCGGAAAATCTAGTTGATATATATATATTACTTGAAATAAAAAAAAATTGACTGAGGGAGTAGAAGAAAAAGGACATGCAAACAAAATTAGGAAAAAAAAAAGGGATAAATAAATATATATATATATATATATATATATATATATATATATATATATATATATATATATATATATATATACACACACACACACACACACACACATATATATATATATATATATATATATATATATACATGAGAAGAATATATTTCCATCTAAATTTTGCTTGTCACTGCCGACTTAGATATAAAATAGACGTTATAAAAATATTCCAATTACAGCGCACCAGTTTCTCTCACCTCATGCGGCTTTCTTTAAAGAAGTTAACAATGTTAAACAAACGTTTGTCAATAACGGCTTTCCAAATTAGCTCATACATCAGCATATTTAGGTAACCAATGGCAACATCGAACATTCAGAGAAAAACAATGATATCAGCATTTTCTATAAAAATCTAATACATCTTAACTATTAGCAGGATAATTATTATCTTAGAAATATTATAAAGTAATACACAAGTCCAGTCGACGAATACAAGAAAATTACATTAATTATCTACTACAAACATTTCCAACTAAAACCTCATCGTCAACAACAACAACAACAATATATATATATATATATATATATATATATATATATATATATATATATATATGTGTGTGTGTGTGTGTCTGTATATATATATATATATATATATATATATTTCAATTAAAAGGTAATTATAATTTACAAATTCATGAATCATTCATACAAAAAACAAATATTGAGGTTAATGATTTAAATGCCGAGAATACACCTTCAACAAACAATATAAATAAGATACACCAACCCTGAACCTGTATATGAATGATATGATCCCTGTTTATAACTTCCAGTTGCATAAGGTCTTTTTTTATTTTTTACACGTTCCAAAACAATATCACTTTTCTCATAACATTTTTTCGGATTACATCTGTATTTTCGTTGTCCTCTTATTACTGAGAAGTAAAAACAAGAACAATAAAATAACTGATCCAAAGTGCAAATCTCGGATAATAAGTGTGTCATTACTGTAATTATTGAACAATATAGTTCATGCCATATTCACGGAAAATCTACCAGTAAAAAAGAATTCTCTTATTGCTATATTTGTACAAAAACGCACAACCTTAAAATTTAAAATTCAAACTCGCACGTTCCAAGAAAATAACACATTTCCATAGCATTTATTCGGATTGCATCTCTATTTCCGTTGTCCTCTTATTACTGAGAAGTAAAAAACAAGAACAAAATCTACTTCCATACCTGATGATGTCTGTAGGAACAGACGAAAGGTTATGAAAAATTAAAAAGTCCTTATGCAACTGGAATTTATAATCAGGGATCATATCATTCATATCCAGGTTCGGGGTTGATGTATCTTATTTATATTGTTCGCGACGATGTATTCTCGCCATTGAAATCATTAACCTCTATATTTGTTTTTTGTATGAATGATTCATGAATGTATATATATATATATATATATATATATATATATATATATATATATGTGTGTGTGTGTGTGTGTGTCTGTGTGTGTGCATATATATATATATATATATATATATATATATGCAAAGTATTTATATACATATATAAATATATATATATGTGTATATATATATGCAAATATATATATATATATATAAATATATATATGAAAAAAAATATTTATATATATATATATATGTGTGTGTGTGTGTGTGTGTGTGTGTGCTAATACTCTAGGGAAAGGTATGAATCTTCTCCTTCTCCCCACCCCAAGCTATAGGTAAATAGCCCGAAAGACTGCGTTCTGTAGCTTTGGATGGCAACTGGTCTAGAAGGACAACTCTGAATTTAACCCCTGCAGACGGGTGCTTGGGGCCAGTATTAATAACATTTAACGGCATTTATATCTGAGAAATCTCGAAGCAACTTAATTAAATAATTAATACTGCTTATTATAAACTGAGCATTAACTTAAATATTTGTATCTATAAAAAAAAAACGTATAAGCAAAAATATATATTAAATCTATTTTCCATTACATAATGTATGATGTAATTTATTTAAGTTTAGATATGCTTCGATCTAAAAGGAGCGTTCGAGAGAAACTATAAGAAATTTGTATGTATTTATGTATATACGAAACGTGGGTTTGACCAATAGACTAGCTCGCAATTGACATAAAAAAGGACAACAAGCGGAGGTTGTATACTCATAAATCAAACAAAATCCTTAGATCAGGGGGAAGAAACGTCAAATCGAGGAGAAAATACCAAAAGGCAAACACCATCATATGCATTAGATGACAATGGTTAATGAATTGTATATCCAGTCAGAAAAAATATCGGTTCATAACATCAAGACTTAAAGAGCTGTAGTGTCTACTGAACTTTCACTAGTACCTCGTGATTAGTGGAGAGAACGTTTACATATTTATTCGTCTACCAAACTCCAGAGTTGTGTTGGTGTATATAGCATCAATTAGCTGAAACTTAAATATATATATATATATATATATATATATATATATATATATATATATATATATATATATATATATAAAGTTGAAACAGATTAACTCCGATAATTTTTTTCTATATACGTTATTTTATTACATGCAATTTATTCATAAAAGGTAGATTTAAATAGTAGATTTTTAATAAACCTCACGAATTAAATTTAATGACCTGAATGTATCTCAAACATTCAGGCCGGTAAAAGTATATATTTTTTTTTAAAAAACGAAAAAAAAAAAACAAAGCATTTAATTACATAAATTGTATCGAATAAAAAAAGTATAATCAGAAAAAAACACACACACACGCCCCGATATATATATATATATATATATATATATATATATATATATATATATATATATATAAAAAAAGAAAAACGCACATCAAACGGCAGAATTCGAAACTGCCTTCCCTAGCAGAAGTCCTCATTAGATCCGACGTCCTTAAGAAGAATTCGGTTACGATGATTTTCCGAATATTCCGGCCGGTTGATGGAAATAAATAAATATGCGGTTTAATAAATAAACGTAGCGTCTATCAATATGAGTGTCCACTAAAAAATCTCCGGTTCATTCTTTTTTTTGCTTTCGTTAGTATCTGAATGTGATCAAATATGAATGTCCGAGAATATTCCAGAATATGAGAATGACACTTTCCGCTTATCTGGCACTATTCGCCTTTTTTTTCGGCTGGTGAGATCTGACGTGGCCCATTTAGTCTAAATCACATCCGATCTAACGTCGATTTTTCTTACTAGGCAGATACAGGTTTGAATCCTGTCAGAAGGAGCAACTTTAGTTCAATATTTCTCGAATGCCGATGAGGAAAATAAATGTACACACTGTTTAATGAATAACCGGACTGTTAATATAAAATTTAATTGCATGCTAAACTTGAAGTTCTTAAACTGTGTTTTTGTTTGTTTTTTTTAATTTCAAAACTCTTGACCTATTTTTGTTCTTCGTTTTTATTTATTTTATTTATTTTTTCATATAATATATTATATATATATATATATATATATATATATATATATATATATATATATATATATATGTATATACACATTTCATTAAATAATATAGACAAGTGTTGTCTATTTATTTTATGTAAATTTTGTTCGTAACATCTGATAAGTTTGATAACATTATCATTAAACGAAGAAAGAAATTCACAATATTGATCCATATTTTTTAATATAATCTAAGCTTTCGGCTTACTTAATCCATTATCAAAGATGTAAATTACAAACATATTAAACAATATACGGACACGACAGTGATGATAGTCTGTCATTGTTTACATAGATAATCTCTAAGCAACGATAAACACGTGCATATAAAACGCTAGAAGCGAAAATCGCACCGCGTCTCATGACGTCACACATGACCACACGTGAGTGAATTGGAGAATGAAGTATGGAAAGCCGTTGGTATAAACCAATGGCTTCGGTTACCAATTATATATTCTTATATGCGAGGCAGAGGATTAGTTCAACTAGAACTGTCCTACAAAACTACAACAATTGGCCTACAAAGATATTTGGAAACTACAGAAGACTGGATGATGGTATACGTCAAGGAACATGAAAGTAGTAAGCGTCTTTACTCGGTAATAAGAGAAGCAAACAAATTCAAAATGGAATTCCAAATGGGCGTAGATATGAAACGACAGCTCAATACATCGGCTGAAACTGCAAAATACTTAAAAAAAGACAGCAAAGACGAATGCAACCGACCAGATCCTGAAGCGATGGCAAGATAAACCGCTCCATGGCCAATACTCTGCCCGTACCAAACAAGCTGACGTAAACAAAACCTGTACCCATCAATGGTTACGTAGTGCAGGGTTGAAATCTAAAACTGAAGGTTTCTTCCTTGCTGCATAGGACCAATGCTTGCTAACTAGGAATTATCAAGCATATATACTAAAATATTGTGTCAGCCCAAAATGCAGATTCTGTGATAAATATCCAGAAACGATTGATCATCTTCTGTCAGGTTGCACGACATTGGCACCAACTGAATATAAAACCCGGCATGACAGAGTGGGCCAATATCCGCACTGGAAAATCTGCAACTTCTACGGGAAGGAAACTGAAAGGAAATGGTATAAACACCACCCAGACCCAGTTACGGAGATAGGACCTGTTACAATTCTATGGGAATACAGAATACACAGTGACAGAACAATCAAACCAACCGCCAAGATATTGTTATTAAAGACCACAAACAATAAAGTGCCTTCTTATTGATATGGCAGTCCCTGCTGACTGCAATGTATCTTTGAAGATATTCAAAAAGTTGTCAAAATACAAGGACCTTGAAATAGAAATCTCGAAAATGTGGCGTATGGGAACATCAACAATCCCTGTTGTAGTTGAAACCCTAGGATTGGTTGGAAAAGATTGCAGTAGAATAATTGAAGGGATCCCTGGAAGTCCATGCTTCAAAGAGATACAAAAAATTGTTCTGACAAGTACAGACCACACTTTACGAAGGGCTTTATCTATGTAATTTTTTTTTTTTTTTTTTGTCAGTGGAAAGTGTCATGATGCCATTTCTAAATTAGTTCCCTGGGTGGGACCCGGAAGGAAATGTGTAAACGCCAATAATCAAAGAAAATAATAATAATAATAATAATAATTATAATAATAATGAGAGTTTCAGGAAAGCTTCCGAGCAAAAAAAAATGCGCTGAATAGAGTGTGTGAACTCAGAAAATGATTACTTCGAGGGAGATTAAATTCCGAGATGATATCTGGTGCGGTTTTATTTTATAACAGCAGTCCTGATACTTCTTGATCAAACACACACACACACACAACTTATATATATATATATATATATATATATATATATATATATATATATATATATATATATATATATATATTATTTGTGTGTGTGTGTATATATATATATATATATATATATATATATATATATATATATATATATATATATATATATATATATATATATATATATATATATATATATATTTTGTGTGTGTGTGTGTGTGTGTTTGGATCAAGAAGTATCAGGACTGTGTTATAAAATAAAAACCGCACCAGATATCAGATTGTTATATATATATATATATATATATATATATATATATATATATATATATATATATATATATATAATATAATCTAATTAACCATAAATGCGAGTGTTTGCCTATCTCATTTATCAAGTTATATAGTCTGGAGAAACTGTGGATAATAATTACGACTGTTGTTTGTCTTACTCTGTATAATTCAGTTTTGCATTCTCATGCCGGTAAACTTCTCGCAAATTAAGAATAACTGTCTCTAGTTTATTCCGAGTAGTTTACAACTCTTCTGTATAACTGTTTTACAACTTTTGTTAATATCTTTCTTTCCTCTCGCCATAAAATATTTCTGAAAATAACCTAGTCTTGGAAATATTATCAATAATTCTCAAAATAGTTATTCAAACCAAACCTCAGATTCAAAACAGTATATTTTCATGTTATAATGGGATATACACTATTGTTTTCTTTATAATTACATATTACGTTTAAACACTACTTCCCGTACGATCACAGAATTTAAGTCGGGCCTGGTCAGTACAGAGATGTGTGATCATCTTGGTAGCATCAGGGGCTGTAAGATTGGATATGCGGGCGTTATAATGAATAATGGTTTGGAATTGTTATTCGGATAGCCGCGTTCCACTTTCAAATTGCTTCCGCACGGATAGCCAAGGGAATGGTATGAATCCACCCTTCTCCCAGTTGTTGCTTAATTATTAAAACTTTTATCTCCTGGAAGATATTCTTACAATCTAAAAATATTTTCTGGCTTAAAATAATCTGCAAAGTGTTGATAAGCCGTAGAAAATGAATCCATCAATTAATATTTTAAGTTTGTTTAATGTATAGTTACTTGAAACAGTTGCTATGAATATAAAACTAAAAGCATCCTTTAATAATCTGCATATTACATTATCAAATACAATTAGATAAAACCTAACAGAGAGAGGGGCCTATCTCGTGAGAGTCACTGTTAAAAAATATAAAACTAATAATTAATGTATGTGTTTTATTATATTTTACAATTGTATTTATTCAGTTCAAGGCTTGAGAGAAATTCGAGTTAGAGAAATACAGTGTAAGAGTCATATGTTACGCGGATATGTAGGTAAGACAGTGGTTAACACTAAACTTGAAGGGATTAAAATTGTATTGTTTGGAGAAGCATTCGCTTACTTGTCGGTTCCAAACAGTTATTCGTAGGAAGTATCTGCTAGAGGGGAAATTACATCTCATTAATGGGATACGAATGGAATCATGGTGGTCAGCTACAATGTGCCTGATTCTACTGGTATTAACCCTGAATGATAAAACTGATGGAAATAAAAAAAAAGAAGTTTATTTGTTCATTTTTCATTAAATAGCGACAGAGTAGAAAGAGGCTTCCGAGGTTTTGTCTGTGATGGTGGAAAATAATTGCTTCTTATTGTTGGACCGATTACAAATACTTAACAATTTACCGAATAGATTCGAAGATATTTAGGAATTTGCAAGAATATGTAAAGAATAATTTAGGAATTCAGGAAAAAATGAGATTTACATATTTTTGTAATAGAGTCGTTGCGTAGCTTGTGAAAAATTAATATATATATATATATATATATATATATATATATATATATATATATATATATATATATATATATATATATATATATATATATATATATATATGAAACAATTTTTTTAAATTAAACACCAGATTGTATATTGATATTTTCGTTTTAATTTTAAAATTAGTTTCCTCGACTAGTTTCGGTCAGCGTGGCCATCATCCGGAGAACTAATTCCTGATTGTCAGTAGCAGAGAACTAAAGAAGTGGATGACTGTCTCTAAAGCAGGTGAATTTCGACTCTAGTTTTAATTTATTTATTTTTTTTTTATCGTTAATATTTGCTTATGTTTTATAGGTAAAAGCGCATTCATATATATATATATATATATATATATATATATATATATATATATATATATATATATATATATTTGAATATATAGGTTGGCTAATAAAACAAATGGAAATGAACCGAAAGGGCACCTATATGATCAGTACGAAAAAAATTTATTCATTATTAACCACATCACAGAAATTAATTTTCCAAGTTCGGAATTTTCGGGCACGCCTGTGTTTTTTATCAGCAAATGCGAGAAATAGATAGGAAACAGGAAAGACACACCAACAGTGGTTCTTGAGGGTGGTGAGAATCCTGATTTAGATGATATTATAGTAAAAATCCGAACATGATTAGAAGAATGAGTCCACATGTGCTTTATAAAAACTGAACTGGTTGGATATATACATATACATACATACATACATATATATATATATATATATATATATATATATATATATATATATATATATATATATATGCTCCGAGGAGCTGCATTCGCTGGTTCCCAAACTTCATGAGTTCAAGCGCCCTACGAGGCTGGCATCCCACTCTCACCCCTTCACTGTCGAAACTCCTAGATGTAGCCGTCTCTTCTACTCTAATAGCTTCATGTCTCGCACCTCTCGTCTGTGGAACTCTCTTCCCTTCTCCTGTTTCCCTGAGAGTTATAATCTCCAGCTATTCAAGTGTAATGTCAATCGACATCTCCAGTTGCCTTAATCTATCTACTACCCTTATCCTTTCTTCTATCACTCCTATCTGATCTTCCTATTTTCTGTAACCCCTTGCGTCCTAGTGGCTCCCCGCCTTGCTTGGGGTGAAATGCTTAAAAAAAAAAATATATATATATATGTATAGAATATGTATGTATAGAAGTCAACACTTAGAGGTGTCAGTCTGTTTCATGCTAGATGCAATCGTCAGACTACGAATAATTTAAGAATATAAGAAATAATGAGATATACATATTTACTCGTGGCCTGCCGATTGCATCGAACATGAAACAGATTGTCGCCTCAAAGTGTCGATTTCTATGTTCACTTTTAAATTTACACACGCTCTATCTCTGATATTGAGCACTTTATCCCATATATATAGCTCATCTTAAGACTATATATATATATATATATATATATATATATATATATATATATATATATATATAATGAAGGTAGAGAGAGCGTGAGAGAGATATATAGAGAGAGTGATTGAGTTATGTTTTCTCTTAAATTAACTTTAATCATATTTTCGGCGGTGTAAAATAACAAAAGAACAATGTGACTATATAGTTATCCGTAATGCCTCATGGGCACCCCTATTTGAAACAATGTTATATTGTTACGTTAGCAAAAGGCATTATTTGATGCCAATAAGCAAGTGTGCAGACGTTGCAAGTACAAGAACAGATTATCTCTTCACTTAAATAAGGAA
Organism: Acanthosepion pharaonis; assembly: GCA_903632075.3. Lineage (NCBI taxonomy): Eukaryota > Metazoa > Mollusca > Cephalopoda > Sepiida > Sepiidae > Acanthosepion > Acanthosepion pharaonis. The sequence continues at coordinate 1,218,931 of CAHIKZ030000119.1, read as the reverse complement.
GATATATTTTGTATAATTTTCTAACATTTGTTTTATTTGTATAATAATTTCAGTGAATAACTTTTTCACATGTTAGAATAATAATAACTATAATAAATATAATCGCTTTAAATAAGATAAAATTATATGGAATACGAAGGGAAAATGAGTGGTTTGAAAATGTGCGTGGGAAGGCTTTTCTTAGCCCTGAATGATAAACTTGACAGAAGAGTGAAACCTTTCCATTCAATAAATGAAAAAGAGCTCTTAGAGTCATTGAAAAATTATCAAACTTATACTTTGAGAAACATTTTTAACGAAAGCTAAACATGAGGGCTACAGTAATCAAGCCTAAAGGATGACATTTTGACGAGAGCAAAATTTAATCATAAAATATTTTTGTCTGATGTAACCTCGGTAAGATTCCTGAATAGAATAATCGCACGAAGGTTGGTAATGAACGATAATACTTCAAAAACAATACATATAGGATTCACCAGCGGCGCCTAGAAGTAGTAGTCAACTGCCAGAAGAAAATTAAAGCTGAATAAACTAAATAATTTGCTTAGACGTAGAGGGTGGACCATTATATACTAATAAATTATGGCTATAAGAAATATTAATAAGTAATTTTTAAAATTTACTTTATTTTAAGGTAAATGATAAACTGTGTCTGTAATTTATCGTTAATTCACTTTTCTGGTTCAGTAGATGTTTTTGTCAGATTTGATTATCTCTAATGTTTTCATGTAAACTGAAGAAGCACGGCTCATTTAAAGATTTATAAGTTTTAGTCTTTTTTTAATATTTTTCATTATACTGTAGAGGTTTTATTTACTTCTTTTAATTTCAAAACATATTTAGAAAAGGACGTCTTATTTCTGTACTGGTTATTAGAGAAATAAAATACCTGTTGGTACCACCTAGTTTTAAAGGAATTCTTGTTACATCCGATATAAAAAAAAAATTAGTGCTGGCTTTTCTATAATGGAATTAGCGCTTAGGTAATCAAGAGAGTGTCTTTGACATCTGTTTTGCAAAGGACATTCGCTAGAATTTCTAGAATTATACTTGTTAGTATTTTCTGGGTTTGTTGGTTTGGAATGGCAATTATTACTTGCACCTTTCCTTTTCATCATTGTAATAGACTACATCATGCGTATATCAGTGGATACAATAAAAGAAAATGGTCTTATGTATCAGCCTAGAAGAAGCTCACGTCATCCTGCACTTTACATCACCGATGCTGATTTTGCCGATGACATTGCACTGTTGTCTGACAACCTCATTAGTGCCCAAGCACTCCTCTCATCTCTTGAATCAGCAGCTAACTGTGCAGGTCTACACCTAAATGAAACCAAAACTGAGTGTATACCAATTAACATTCGCAACAATCATGAGATCAAAACACTCTCAGATAACATCGTCAAATGTGTCGAAGACGACAAGTATCTAGGATCACACATCAAGAACTCCGAGAAAGATTTCAACATTAGAAAAGGCATAGCATGGACTGCTTGTAACAAAATGGATAAGATCTGGAAATCCAATCTTGCTCGTCAATTCAAAATCCAACTTTTCCGCGTACTGATTGAGTCAATCTTACTCTAAGGCTCTGAAACTTGGACTCTCTCAGCAAAACAACAGCGTCGTTTAGATGCATGTTATACACGTCTTTTAAGAAGAGTGCTTAATCTCTCATGGCGAAACCACCCAACTCTAGAAATTATATATGGTGACTTGGCAAGATTATCAACTTTAGTTTGTAAGAGACGTGTCCAGTTCGTCGGGCATTGTACACGTGCCACAGATGAACTTGTGTCATCATTTGTACTCTGGAGGCACTCATCATCTGTCAATCGATCACGCAAGTTAACCTTTCCAGATAGGATAAAACGAGACACATTGATCCCTAAGGAAGATCTTTTAGGTGCTATGACAAATAGGGAATACTGGAGAGGTGTAGTGAGTTCAATCTCGGCTGAGGCCGCAAGATGATGATGATGATTACTCAGTTATTTCTATTGATTTAAAATTTTATTATTATATCTTTTAATAGTTTTTCCAGATTATCGGTACAGCTATAGTTCATTTTTTGTGATTTTCTATTAAAAATCTTACTAAGCGGATTATTTCTAGGTAAGTCTTTCGTAATTACATGGAAGACATTTTGTCCTAACTTAGTACTAACCATCTGGTTAAATGGGGGTGAGGTACCAAATCATTTTTCTGTTTCTGTTTTTATTCCTATTATCGTCATGTTGCGTATATTTGATGTCCGGGTAGTTATAGCCACTATTTTTAAGGCAGTGTCATAAAATTTACTATTGCTTGTAAAAGACTTATTCACTGGAAGATTTATTGCTAATCCTATATTTTATGGAAATGGGTAGATGCGAAGCTGTTATAAGTGATTTCATCTTTACTGGGTGGGGGTTCTTTACTTAGCATCATTTTTTTTTTTGTGAGGGATCGTCACAGTAACACATTCGTTCGCGAATTATTTACCAGGTGTTTCATGCTCAGTAAAGATATTCATACATGTTTTTAAGTAGTGACCATATGTCTTTGTACAGAAAGTTATATATATATATATATATATATATATATATATATATATATATATACGTGAAATATTAATTTCAGCATTTAAAAATCCCTGTGAACATTTCATGACTAACTTACTTGTATCTGTGTGAACACAAAATTTATAAAATTTTATGTAAAACTAATTTCAGGCTTTATATTATTTATATAAGACTACCTTCAGTGTATATGTATAAGCTGTGTTATGAAATGTAAATGGGTATCGTGTTTATGCTTGGGTTATATTTGCAAGCTACCCCATTATACAGAAGCTATATACATAGTAAATAGCCTGTGTTTCAACATCCAGAAAACCTCTTCCGGATAAAGGATTCTCAACATTTATTGAGTAACAATATAATCACACGTGTCATTAACAAGTAATGTGAGTTATGATCCCATTGTAAGGTGTATAAAAATTTCCTTGCATAAAACTAGGCAAAAAAAAAGGGTTACATTAATCACTTTCGTGGATTTAATCAAATCTAACTTCCCGCCTGGACGGATTAAATTCTTCCGCGATTTTTCATTCTTCCAATTTCGTTTCAAATCAACTCGAGTGTGTCTTTAAACAGGGAAATTCAATCAACGTGAAATAGATTGTAACTTAACTGTTCCAGGTTTTTTCTGTTTTGTTCATCGGTTGAATCTCATCTTCAAATATCCGTCTAACTGTCGAATTAACTTCAACTTCCATATTCTGAAATAAAAACAAAAGGAAAAAAAAAACAGAAACAAACTCAAGCAAACTAATCTTGTTGCATGGATTAGACGATGTGTGACCATATAAGAGTCATAAAAAATACTTTTAGCCAGTTCCGGATTGTACAGGTCCCAGGCACCAATTCAAATCATTTTAACAGGATCATACTTCCCATGTAATGCCTGACATGATACACATTCTGAGTTAGAATTTATTTCGGAGCGCACTGTCAACATTGTTCATATTTGAATGAACTCCCTGGGTAGGGAATATATTTTTGCTTTACTGTATATACTTTTTTTAATCATTTAACCCCAAGCAAGGCGGCAGTGCCACTAGCACGCAAGGGGTTACAGAGAGTGAAGTGTTAAGAGTGTTGTTTGAGGAAAGTATATTGAGAAACGCGGGAATCAGGTTCAAGGCATCAGAAGATGTCGATTGACATTACCTTTGAACGATTAAAGAATATAGCTATCAGGGAAGCACGTAAAACGAAGCGAGTTCCACTGCCGGGAAGTGTGACAGAATAAGCTGTTGAAATAGAAGAGACGGTTACATTTAATCGTGAAAAGAGTGGGATCGAGATGCTAACCTAGTAGCACGCTTAAATTCATGCAGTTAACGCACCAGTGAAAGTAGTTCGTCAGAGCAGATGTCATGAAAATATGTGTTGAAAAGACAGAGGGAAGCCACAACACGTCTATAAAAAAGTGACTTTAGACGAGATGCCAGATCAGGACCTATCACGTTGCATATCCGTCTGTGGACTTTGTTTAGGACCTCAAGATAAACATTTGGGGCACCAGACTGTATATGGCAAATATATTTAATGCAACGATGAATGATAGATTTGTAGACTTGAAGGATGGACTCAGGTGATAAAAACCTTCTGGCGCGACACAGAGAACCAGTTTTCCCTGCAATAGTTGAATCTCTTGATTCAATGTAGTTGTTCCACCTTAGATCAGTACTTTACTGTACTGATGCGGCATTCACCCTGGGCGGATTTAGCCGGCTTCTTCCTGTTATGAGAAGAAGATTCTTGGGATAAATTACAGAAGTAGGGTACCCAGGCCTACTCGGATAACGTTCTTGCTTGCCGCGGGGTTCCCACAGACGCAGAGACAGGAACGACCAGAAGCCGCCGGTTACCGATGCAGACGCTCCTTGGATTTTCACCAGAGCCCTTGTTAGCCGGCGTGTGTGTCAGACCTGTCCGCCTTGGGTGGCCCTACCAGGAACGAAGTTCCGGGCGGCATAGCTCTGACACTACCGTTTACACCCCCCACCGACTGTGAGGTAAGGGTTGGACTTTGGGGGCTTACAGTACCAGGTGTTTCCAAGCGGTCCCCCAACCTTAGATCAGTGGAAAGCGTGAGAACAAGAAAGAGCAGGGAGACGCTCTCGTAGAGTTGGGGATCAGCCATTCTCTATAGGAGGCAGAGAGGGTTCTCTATGGTGGGTCAATGAGAGCAGTTTCGTTTTGGTGGCATTCAAGTTAGTGAGAGATTTTATTATCATGTTTTTATGCAAAAATAGGGATCGTACTATAGAATGGTCATTTTTCTGAAGAGTTTAAATCATACATTTCCGTGACCGGGTCCTACCTTGTAGGCCTATATTCTTATAGTATCTTTGGTTAACGGTAACGGTACATATACGATGCCCAGTACTACATTATTTGGCCAAATTTAGCCTAATAACATTGCGCATTATACGGGAACTATATAAAAAATACAAATGTTTCACCAAAAAATAAAGTGCAACTATACAAGGCGTAGGGTTATACACGAGTATATAGGAAAATTTAAATGTAGTCTTTACTGTACCTTTAATTTACCGTAACCGTACAGTAATGATGCCCAGTACAGCCGTATTTGACCCAGTTAGGCTAATATTGCTCATTATACAAGATCTATATTAAAATAACAGTTTTTTTTTCACCAAAACATAAGGTGCAACTATAAATCTCATAGGTTTATACACTAGTATATAAGGAAATAAAGGGTTCAGTTCGACATTCCAACCATCTGAAAAGGCCAGAGCGTACAATGGCCGAAACGTTGTAATAAATATGGCGACAAAGCTGTGGACAATAGACCGAATAATGTAAAAAGGCAATTTAAATGTATTCTATGTCAAAATGTTATCTATATCTGTGAGATTTTTATTCTTCTGTTTATTATTCCTTATTTATTTTTGAACATTTATCATAATCTCTACATACATTCTTGAATTTTAATTCTATACTTTGCTGGCGTTAATCGATAATAATTGCATACGATGCAGTGCACATAATTTTAATAGCAGAATCAACACAACAACTCACGTTTAAATAATTCCCCCCCCCTGTTTCATTTTTAAAGCGTGTGCATCTTTCTGTTGTTAAAGTATTTCAGAGATCGTGTTTCATTTATTCAATGCTTTTTAATTATACCTCTGTCTAGTTTAAGAATGGCTACATATATACGAGGTGTGTGAGATAAACACGTCTGAAGTCACAAAAACGTATGCCAAATCAAACTACAAACTATAAAGCTTTCACAGTGTTAACTCAAGCAATAATGACATAAGGAATAAAGTATAAAAATAAAAAGCTTTTACTTATAGTTTCACGTACGAATACGACGAACGTTAATTTATAATTTCAAGTCTAAACGCAAGCATTGTTTACCGACAGACTTTAGTATAAGCAAAAAAAAAAAATAGAAGAAAAGAATTATAAACACAACCAAAGTTTACCAATAGATTCAAAGATTGTGTAGTTATGGATTCAAGAAGGAATACGAACAAGAATTGCCTATAAACACAGGCATAATTCTTCCCAATGTTTACATACAGATACAAGTAAAAATACGGCCAATAATTTCTTATGGTCGCAAAGTATAAACTAGACTGATTTTTACTGATGTACTAAAATGTATCACAATCATTGTTTATTTTTTTTTACTTGTTTTTACAAGGTTCAGCATTTACAATAGCCGAAGTAGAAGGTTACGTTTGGAGCTCATTCGTTCTTATAGAAGTGAATGATAATCGTTAATCCGAGCCTTGATCAGGTTAAGATTGTAGTGATCGGGGAAACATCCTGTTGGGAGTCGGTTCCACAGGGCGGTGGTTCGCGGAAAAAAAGCTGCTCTCGTGGAACATACTTATCACCAGTTGAATACGGAGGAAATGTGGGTTGTATTCCCGTGTATAATAAATGATGAAAAAATTTTGATAATAAATTATGCAATAATTAATTATGTTTTATAAAATCAACAAATCCAGTCCAACCGAATGAAATATTCTTAAATATTTCAATTGATTTTTTCAGTTCGAAGCAAATGATATATAATAAATGGTTGTGTCTTTGTCTTCCCTCAGAGCTCAACAAAACAACTGAGAGGTGCCCGGTCTTGGGGGGAACAGCTGCCTTCGACTGTTTTATCCCTCATGACCTTACAGTGATATCAATGTTAGCGCAATCGACATTTGCCGGGGCTGGATTATTTTGTGACCTGGCTCTGGTGCATGATCCCTAAATAAAAACTGACTTTTTTCGCATCTTGCCTGTGTGTGGCGGCAATTATATATCGGATATATCATAAATGGCAAATCTATTTCTGTCTGGTCTTACATCGTTTATTTTTAACGTTATCAGAATTGCACATGGTTCGATTATAAATGACAAAATATTATCCAAACTGAGAAACATTACAATTTCTTTGTTTCTGCTTAATATAAGTGGAAATATGCGATCTCCAATTGTAATACTATTTCCGATGAGCACCTTGATTGGGGACTGTACTATACCTTGTGTTGCAGATTGCATTTTTTCAAAACAATGGTCATGAACTACGCGAAATGTTTTCATATATTTAACATTGTCAGGCATTTCTACATTGAAGTATCCTTTTGTATTGTATCCATGTGAAATATACTGTTTTCATTTATTAACATTTTTTATAACGTTTCTGTTTTGATATTATTTCGGTTGCCTCAGAATGTGTTTTCAGCTTACTCGCGACTAATAACATGGTTGATTCTAGCTTCAAGAAGATCAACTCACTGGTCTCATGTTTCCCACTGTCATGGAATATAGTGGTTATATTGAATCAACTACTATGTCTTCTGCTAGACAACATTTAACGCTATAATATGTTTTGCATATTTATATATCTACCAGTGCGTGCATTGAATATTGCCCGAACACGTGGTATAGTGCTTCTGTTTTATAATCTAAATATCGTTTTCATAATTCAAAAAAGAATAAGCAATATTACGTATCCTAATCTGTAATCTCGGTTTCATTCACTCTCTCGACGATGTAGCGTAGCTTCCCTTTGCCTGTTCTATAATTATGTTCACAGTTAAAATTCCGGTACCCTTTCCTCGTATCTCGGCTTCACTAATTAAAGCACGAATATGGAATAGCAGCTAGATCACATAATTTCACTGTCGAAATTGCTAGTTGTATCAATAATTTCTATGTTAATAGTATCTGCGCCTATATTTCTCGCTTGTGGAATTCCCATACGGTTTTCTACATTCCTGAGATTTAATTTAAATGCAATGTCAGTTGTCATGTCCTGCCTCCATGGAACCTGTTCTTTTATTGTCCGCAATTTTCTTTCAATATCAGTAACCCCTCAAATCGTAGTGTTAAAGATTAAAAAGAAAACAATTACACTATATTTATTAAACAGTACTTGCATATGGGAAAGCTATCTGAGATCCAAACTACTTGTTGTGGTAGGATCCACCTAATTTGCATAGTGGAGTACCGACCATATAAATATGGTTGGTACTGGGAAGAGAAGAGGAGGTATCAAGAGATTCAATCCAGAGACTCTGCCCGACTGCGACTAAGTCAACACATTCTTCAGGAACGGTCTTCCCAGCAATATACAAAAGACTATATGTAAATACTGTGTACACTTTCTTGTTTCAATACATTTTGTTCGAATTACATTTTGTGTTGCATTATTATTCCATGCATTAGTCAAGTTTCAACACTACTAAAAAAGATATCGAGTTATAGCAATCTTTCCATGAATGCTATAAAAATGAAAAAAAATCTACACCTTCTGAAACAAGATAATGTGTAGCCACTCAGAGAGATTGATGAGCCCGTACTCAATAACTGTTAACTTTGTTCTGATTTTGACTTTTATCTAGTGATTTGAAAGCATCAGAGATGGATATTTTCCAGAAGAAACTGATGATTCTGCTCCAATGATCTGTAGGACTATTGCCGAATTCTCATTCTAATTAGTTATGTGTACACAATCGCCTCGTCTTCTCTATGCTGCTCTGAATATCATGAATCTTCTTTCGCGGAATCTCCAAGTCTTTCATGCATTCTCTTAATTCTCCTCATATTTCAGATATTGCTGTAAATTTCCGGATATTTCCACTTTTCTTACTGAATCTCCTTAACTTTATTGAACCGCTTCATCCCCATCCCTAGATTTTATTCGAAAACTTGCGTCTTTCACTGAACAATTTCCTCTAATATTTCTAGTTCATGAAGTGTGTAATTATTTTTTTCAAAAATCGCCATTTTCGATCTCACCCAAATTGTTTTTCCACATGACTAACCACGGAGCTTTTCTCCTTGGATATTTCCTATATCCCAATATCCTACTAAAAAACATAAAGACGCTTTGTTCCATTCACATAAGTTTGTTTTAGGTTTCCGTTGTTTCGTCATTTAATTGTCTGTAAACAAAAACAGAATATTCAAAAACATTTTATCTTGTCCATGGTTCTCTCTTCTCTGTCGATACCTATTAGTCTGACTTCCTTCGCCAAGATGTTTTGATTTATTTCCTCCATTACAACTGCTGTTTGTATAGCATTTTATATTTTAAATTTACAATAGGCAGTTGGATTTTCATATAATTTTTTTCTTTTCGTATGTTATTTCCCATACATTTTTTTTCGTTTTCATTCCCATTTCCCAAATAGCTTTTCAATCTTTGTTAGTCTACAAATTTTTATTATTTTCGTCTTTGTTCCGAATCAGAAACTTTTCAATAAGTATCATTGTTGCCGCTAATATTAAGTGGTTCATTTCGATGATGTTTTCTCTTTTGAATAGATTGCAGGAGTTTATTCACTTTACCTCTTTCAATATTCGCTTTTTCATTTCCATGTTCTTTGTACAGCATATGTGCTTTGCATATTAGTTACGATGCAGAAAATGAAAAGGGTAAGCCGAGTTCGAATTCCACCTAAATTTGTTGTTCTGTTTTTACGCTAATACCTTTGTTAGATTTATGAAAATGTCTCTTCTTATTTCTCAACATATTTTCGGTAGAAAAAAGAGTAAAACATATTCGCCCGCCTCAGCATTTTGGGCGTAAGCAGTATTGAAGTAAGACTGAAATCAATCTCTGGAGATGACCACTGTAATACACACGACTACCTTTCCAATTACTTATAACTTTGAGATATCTAAGTAAAGGATTATTTGAAGAGACATAGTCATCTATCCTGACTAAATTCGCCATTATACCCTTTTTATTTAGTCCTGTTTTCTTCGTCTATTTTTTTTATTTATTTTCACTATACAGCTTTTTTGTATGATTCGGCTTTTACAGTCACGTGTATTGCTTCAAAGATATTTTCTGTTTGAAGGCCTTAATCTTCTTGATAGTTGTCTTCGTTGATTCTCTTTATCATGGAAGTTAAGAAAATCCAGCTCAGAATCCAGCCTCGCTTTGAAACCCGTTTTGCATGGCCAACAAGTGTCTTTGTTTTGGCAATAAACGCACTGTATTTATCACCAAAATATCATTTTCCTGCATCTCTTTTTTTTTTTCAAAAGCCGACTATTTACAAAAGGTACCTGTGATCTCTTTTCGGTAGTAACTACGTATTTCACCGTTAAGGAATATAGTTAAGCAAAACAAGGCAGAACCTTGGATGAAAGGTGCAAAAGTTAGTCTAGATTTTCTTCTAAACACGAGTAGTTTTCACCAGTATCACGTTGATATACCGGTTTCCGTAAGATTATCGAAATTAAGCAAATTCGAGCCTGTCACAAGCTATCTGGGTGACCGCATGGGAATATCAGGTGCTGCAATTTTGGATGTACAAGTGATGTAATGGATAATGCCTCGGAATGATTAATCGGAGAACCAGGGTCGTTATATTCACGTACGGGCAAATGACCTTTGGAAAAGTATGAATCCACCTCGTCTCCCACATCTATAGGTTAATAAGTAGGTATTGTATCACTAAACTATTTCTATCTAAAAAATCAACTTAAATCTAACACTATATATTGGCTTAAAATAATATGGAAAGCGTTCATAACCCGTAGAAAACGAAGCACATTCTACATGAGAATGTTTCATTCATAACGCATTTCAAAGTTCATCACCATGGAGGACTGTACCTCTAAAAACATTTACTCTATTTATTACTCTATGAATTCAAACTCATTGGATGAGTACAAAAGTATTGTAAAACATTTGAGCAGTGTTTAAACATGTTCAATGTAACAAATCTGTGAAGCCTCGCTCTAAATATCGACCCAGAGTGATAAATAACTTTTGGAAGTGTCCACTGATTTTGATGCTCGTCAAAGTACCAGATATGTCTCACCAAGAAACATTGTCTCATATTCAAGTCTCTATAAGCATCTAAAATGAATTCAGAAAACATTCAAAGAAGGTAATGGAGATCCTTATTAGCTTTCATTTAAAAACGAAACTCATAGTTCCGCATTCTGCAGTTATATTTGAAGCAGCAATGTCAACATTTCTTGTTGGTATTGCGTTGTCACAGGTAATGACAATGACTTTCGCATGTCAACAGAAAATGAGAAAGATAGTGGTTGTCTCTAAATTAGAAAACAGTGCAAACTTTGAAACCCAAGTGTCAGTGTTGGTAGGTGGAAGGAAATGCTTATGTGACACTTTATTCGTTATCCTGGATTCTAAATTGTTTATTTATATAGTAATTGATGTGAAGTTAAAAAAAATGTAAAAATATCAGGTAGAATATATATGTAAAATGAAAATATGTATAAAGACAGAAAGAAAACGTAATTCAAAGTGATACAACTAAAAGTAACTTGTAATGATATTGAAAACAATTCCATCCTGACGAAAAGGAAAGTCCAAGAAGGCAATGTCGCTTGTTTCGGACAAATGCAAAAACCACAGTAAACAATACCAGTGACGCATATAATATTAAATGCTAAGCAAAAGCCGATAGATATGCAGGTAGACTGGTCTACAAAGAAGTGTGCAGATATAGAAACAGTAAACGACTTAAATACAGCAGATACACAAAACTTATAAGAGGAATAACAGGACAGAAAACATGTTACTAGACAGGATGGATAAGGTCTAAAAAGTAAATTATTGTCATATGGAAATAATTAATCATGGAATACTTACACACCAACAGAGGGGAGTGACCGGTCATAAAATAAAATAAAATAAAAAAAAATGCTATAATCTGTAAAAGGAAATTCTGAAGTAAAATCCTGACTGAACAAGATGACTAGAAATACAATAGAGGCACAAGATGGAATTGAAATATCCGTGTTTTCATATCTGGGAAATTTCGGTCTCGATACGATTACTTAAATGATTTATAAAATAAATGCGTATGTCAGTGTGTCACTGAGTCACACTTTTTCAAATTTATTGCTAGAGATCTTAACCGAACATATAATACCATATTGGAATCAAGTCGTGTAGGTGGGCAAATTAAAATCATTGCAGCCCGGATCCGAAATGCAATCCAATAAATGTTAGATTCCCTTAGATTTCATTACTGCTATTGTTTTCGGATTCCGCCATATTGGCTTCTCCTGATAAATAAATTAAAGGGATACAGCTCTATAACTTTCAATAGCTTACGTTCAAATGAAATAGTGTTCTCAAATTAGAACGTTTCAAAATAAAATTGAGCGTGTTTTAAAATTCACTCCTAGAGGCCGTGGCCTAACATAACATAACATTTTGGAATAAGGCCAACTCCGTGGGTAAATTAAAAAAAACCCATTCCGGACCGTAATCTTGAAATTTTGGATTCCCAAGTTTCAATTACTGCGATTATTTTAGACGACATTTTACGTGATTTTTTGCGACGAATTTTTTGAATAATAACAATTTTTATAACTTTAATAAATTTGGGAATAATGGAAATTAATTGCGAAATTCAGCGACCGTCACACATGAAATACAAATAATTGTTTGTACGGAAATTAGGGACCTCCGTACATGAAACTTTCTTTAAAGTAAGTGCCGGTAGAAGAATTATCGTTGATCGTTTAAAGGTTAAGCTTAAATATTATTGGAATACTTAAATGCGGCGATCAGTTTTGAGTTCTGTATTTTATTGTTGAGTATCGCATCTACTCCTACCGAGCTATTTTGATGAAGGCCCAATCAAGAGATTTCCGCAGCACCTAAATTAAATGTCTCCTCATAGGGTGGTTTTGACGCTCGTTACTGGAATGGACATATGACAGCAGTGAAATCTTGGAAGGAACCGTCGTTTCTATCTTCAAAACAATAGCAAAGAATGCTGCTGAAAAAATAACATAGATTTCCTGGGGCATTCAGCTTAATGATGCACACATCGAAACGTATAATGAAGCGAGTGCCTAGGAGACTGAAGTCGGAAATAGGATATGAAGAGTGTGGCTTACTCGAAGGGACCGAAAAAATAAATGGTATCATTATTGCCAGAAAGCTGCAGAAATGTCTACAGTCGTGCTTTAAATATTGTAGAAGAGAATCTGCTAAATGGTGATACAAAAACCAAACGAGTATGATTGTTTATAAAATATTAAAAACCCAAATAAAATTTCTTGGGGACAAAGAGCTTATTTACTGATAGATAACTAGTTCAGTGAATGCCCGATTATATAATCAGGATTAAGACATATATGCTTATTCTCACTGGAATTATTTAACCTATTCAACGAGTCGATAATGAGTGAACGAGTTGAGAGAATATCGTTCATTACCGCCCTCATAATCCTTACAACATAATATGTACTGATTTCTCTGTGTTGATTAGAAGACTCAGAAAGAATACAGTCTGAAAGGACACTTAATCAAGGTAGTAAAAGAAGATAAGCTGAATGGAATATCATCTTATCTGTAAAATAAAAGAATACATCGTTTTCATTACAAAAACAACGGATTATATTAGCTATTTATTACAGACGGTAATATTAAGAAGTTACTGAATCTAAGTAGCGAAAAACGGAATATGTGGTAAAGAAAAACCCGAATACACATGAAAAGAGGGTAAGATATTTTCGAGAGTCTAAACAAAGTTTTAAAATTAGGAAAATAATCTTAAAGACGACGAACAGAGTGACAAGTGAAGGCTGCACATATCCCTTTACAGATGAGGAAAAGACAAGGAGCAACATAGGTCTGTGTGAGTCGTTTATTTAAGCGATTGGTGTTTGTAATACTTTGAACTGAACACGTCTGCAACGATAAAGAAAACAGACACTGATATTTACGGAAGAAAATATACAGTTGACACATGGGAGAAAATGAAGAATGAGAACCGAAGTATTTTAAATAATTTCAGGATATTTTGAAGGTATTAGAATCGGGGGTAAATGTGATGAAATCATAAAAGAATTAGAAATTACACAGGAAAGCAGAAAGCAAATCTTTTTGGGAAGCCATTGCGCAGATCCTGAAATGACAGATAACTTTAAAAAAAAAATTAAACAGACGTATATCTAGCTTTATTTCAGTCTGAATGTTTGTATTCAATAGTTAATATATTTTCTGATGCAATAGCCTAACATACTACCAGTTTTCCGTCCAATATCCTCGCCATTTTATATATATATATATATATATATATATATATATATATATATATATATATATATATATATATAGATTAATTGATTTAAAATATGTTTTTTCGCTACACAGTCCTAACCATGTTTCAAAAATAGAAGTTGAAAGCTTTGAATTTAATTTTGTAATTAAATCAAAGACATTAGTTCCATTTTATCCTCAAGCGAATTTTGGAGTAAATTTTAAAATTACTGGGTTTTAAAGACATCTGCAAATATCATAATTCACGTTTCCAAGGATACAGAGAAATCCAATTCAACCAGACAAGGGGTGTTTGCGTGTTCATTATGGCTGTATTTTGATGTATTAGTTATTATTTATCGAGAGTTATATATTTAAAACACGAGCATGCAGAACATACGGACAATATCTTCATAATTTATGTCGAGATTAGAAGAAAATTAAAACACAAGAATAAATAAAAGAATCAACCACAGTACCTTGTCTGTCGTATTTCAGGAACACACACATACAAATATATATATATATATATATATATATATATATATATATATATATATATATATATAGACAGGTGTTGCAGCAAAATCCAAAAGACAAAAGAAAACGAAATAGGCAATAAAAAGTTATATATGCAGAGACCCGACAGTTTATTTAGCAACAGTTAGCGTTACAAACTACATTATTTTTCAATATAACCGCCGCTGCCGGCGACGACCATCTCAAGGCAGGCTCGAAATGAGTCACACGCTTTGGCGACAATGTCCTTGTTGATAGCGGCGAACGCCTCCACAATGGCAGCCTTCAGAAAGTCGACCGTATTGTGGGCGTGCTTGTTGATCTTGGACTCGATCACACCCCAGAAGAAATAGTCAAGGGTGAGGAGTGTGGCCACGAGTCCAGCGACCACTGGTGAGGAACATTGTTGAGCAGTCAACGTCTGGGTCGTCTTGGCCTTGTTTGCTGAAGCGGAGTCCTGCTGGAAAACGTAGGGTCGTCCGGCGGCGGTCTTGCCCATCCAGGGCTTCAACACACTCCTCAACACCTCATTGAAAATCTCAGCGGTGTCTCTCAGGCCCTTTTGAAAGAAGAACGAGAGAATGACGTTCCCCTCGCTGGGGATGACGTCAAGGACCATGACGGCGGAGGGAAACTTCGCATGCTTCACGAGGGAAACCTCCTCGATGTTTTTGCAGATCCACCTGTCAGTCTACCTGTTGCTCGTCTGGTCCTGGATGAAATTCTTTTCATCAGAGAAGAACCTCAGCATCCTGGCGGACCCGTGCTTGAGATCGTTCAGCAGAGCCGTCGCCCTGACCACCCTCGACTCCTTGGAAGCATTCGTGATGAGCATGCGGCGAAACTTGCGGTAGGAGTAGTAACCAATGTCCTTCTTGATCGTTCGGCAGATCGTCAACATGTCAGCGGTGATCGTGGCGTAGCACTGGCTTCCATCATTGTCGACTGTCTCCTTGACGGCGGCAACGAACTCGTCGATCTTAACGGCCGAAGAACGAACGTTGTGAACCTTTCTTTTTACAGTAAACTCGTCCTTGTTCTCACACGCCTTCCATTTCCTCCAAATATCCATGACAATGGTCCTCTTGAACCCAAACCATGCCATCACTTCCGCAAGCTTCTTCCCGGCGTGAATAGAATATACTATCGCTGCTTTGCACTTATATTTCATCCTGGAAAAGGGTAGAAAGAAAAACTTTAGTTATTTATTGTGACGTCACCCCCGGTCGCAGCGCCAACTGTGACGTTCTATCCTGATCTACCACGGCGCCAGTTGTGACGTCCCCAGACAGCACCAATTGTGACGTCCTCGTCGCGGCGCCAGCTGTTCGCTCCTCGCTGCTCTGTCCGGGTGTCGCTGCTCCAAACGTGACGTCCGCCTGTCGCGTCAGTCGTGTTGTCTCGTCCTGTGACGACCAACTGGCTTGGTATCGGTCGCGGCACCCAAATGACGACGTTCTAACCTTTTGGTGATTCGGGTGGGAATCTGGTTAGATTTGATATCAGCCTCGTCGTTCCCAACTCGCTTCCAACGCCTGGTTACCAAGTAACTGCATTGATCTCCAGTCTGCCTACCTACGTTGTGAATTGATCTTAGGCAGACGAGATCAAACAGTGGTTAGGGCCGTAATGCAAATTGAGTTCAACGGGGTGATACTACACAAATATGCATAAAAGAAAAGAAAATGAAAACTCAAAAGTTCAAAGTATCAAAGAAAAAGGTAACAAACTTTATGTCTAGTTGTTCGATACATAGGACTGCATCTATCTCCTGACCCGTTCTGTGGATTGTGACACGTCGTTTCCGCTAGGCAAGTTTTAACGCTTCAAGTTGTTTGCTCTCTAAGAAATTTGTGTTTCGGTGTGTCTTTGGACGAAAGTCGAAAAACTTATTTCGTTGGTCTGGTTCTAAGTCGCTCTTCAAAATAATTGTTTTTGGGTTGAAGAGGAGTCCGGAATATTTTTTGCGTGAATCTTGGTCAGCTATCTCCGAGGCGGTTTCAACTGGAGACTGACTCTGGGAACTCAACTCTGGAAACTCGAGCCCGAACTGATTTCTGCCTGTTGGGGCCTCGCCGACTAAAACCGGGTTGGGTCTGTTGGCGTCGGGGGGTTCCTCGATAATTCTAAATACATATCCACCTCTTTTATTTCTGGTTAGGGATTTTCCACTCTTTTCCATTTTTTGGAACCTTTCCTCACTCACACTTTCTCACCATACCTCTGAGGGGTGTGAACTGCCCTCCCCACTTCTTTGTAGCAGCTTCTCATACTTATACTCTGGATGGGGCGTCGACAGCCTTCTTCGTGCGTCACGTGATCACCACTCGGCCAATGAGTTCTTGGTCGGGTATCTTTCCTCCTCCTTCGTGCGTCACGTGACCACCACTTGACCAATGATGTCTTAGTCGGGCGTGAACAATCCATGGCTTTGTTTCGGGAAAAAAAATATCTTGCTTAACTAAAAAAAAATTATCTCTTCTCTTTCCCTTTTCTTCCTTTCAATCGCCGTTATCACCCTTCTAGTCGCAACGGACAATATGACAACTCTTGTTTTACACGTGGTGTTTGTCAGGTATTTTATCGCTAATTTATCAAGATGGGTGGTATTCTTAACATGGCTTCAAAAAAGAAATATCCCCAAAGTTTTCAGTCAGTCTGTCGTCTCCAAGGAAGAAAGAAAAAACACTTCTGTGTCCCCATTCATTTTCCTTCGGTACATATTCCTGATAACATAATTTTATTATCGTAGGCCAAAGTTGTTTCGTCGAAAAAAAAATTCGGTCAGCGCACTGCTTGTGTGGCATTTAATTTTTCATATCTGTCCAAAGTCCTTTTTAGAGGTCTGTTTCTCGTCACTTATCGAAATAGCATTTTCACTTGAATTTTTCCTTGGCCAGTTGTCCAGCCGTTCGCTTATGCACCTAGATAACACAGCCGTTATCAAAACACATCTGATTCCTTCTTTCTTTCCCTTTCTTTTTTACTCAGAAATTCCCTGTCATTGTAATGACACACTTTTTCATTTGTTACTTATCAATATTTTCATTGTCTCTTAGCCGTGTGTGTGGATGCTTATCACCTACGATTCATCTCGCCTTTCTTTCTGCCTTCATTTCTTTCTCTTCCTTTCTCTGCCTCGTAAATCGTGCCAAATATCAAACTCTCGGTTATCTGCATATAAAACGTTTGTTTTTATTGCCTATTTGGTTTTCTTTTAGTCAAGTTACGGATATTGCTGACACACCCTGTATATATATTGTGAATAAGAAGTCGGGGACTTTATTATCCATTTCGTTTATAATTTTAATTCATGCTTGACTCAAAAATCGTACGACTCATACAGCTATCGCTATCAAATAACTTAAAATATTTTTGCCCTTTTTTAGTGGACTGTGGCTGTGATGTTGTTGAGTAGACGTAGAAGAACACATGTGGGCTCAGATTTTCCTGCTAGCTGGTCCAACTACTTGAAAAGGTTGGACTTTAATTAAGTCCAAAGAATGCAAAGAAAACAAACACAAGACCAATAAACATCCGTATACAAATATATATATTAATAACAAGTTACATGGAACAGGTACAAAGGACAAAGTGTGTGTGTGAATACTATATATCTGTGTGTGAGTGTGTGTGTGTATTGTGCTTAGAGCGTTCCCAGCATTTGGGAAACGCTATCTCTGTGAGCGCTTACATTTGCGAGGTGGTAAGGCTGAAAGCCTGAGGAAAAAGAGAGATTTACCTCCAGGTGTCGGCCCAAAGGCCTGAGGGAAAAAGAGGAAGAGGCGAAGGGTCAGCGACTATTTATAGCCAGGGAAGAGAGACCCCTGGTGGAAGGGTTAACGAACTAAAGGAGGAGTTAACTCCGACACTTCCGTGCCTTTAAATGAGTGCCCTTTGCTGTGCTGATGTTGCTACATGCCTTACTTCTTGCCTATTTCACACTGCGAATTTTTTTCTAAGCTCTATACTAAATATTAAACCTGTTACGAAAAAAGAACTAAACAAAATGAACACGAATTTTAGAGAAAGTTTTTTTTTTCTGATAAGCTGAACATCTCGGTGATCACGAAATAAAAACTATAAACAAAATAGATAATTAAAGTATCCGTCTTCTTATTGTCATTATAATGCTCTGTAGTCAACATTGTGCTCTCTTTGGATTCATACCCTCCTCGGAATTATCCCTTCCATGTATGTATGTATGTATAAAAGCTATCAAACAAGATACAGGTAGAGGGTATTGTAATTTCTCTGGCCGATGGGGAGAAAACTTTGTAAATTACGAACATTTTGAAAAGAGGATGCACTGTCGCTGAAACACTTATTGTACTCAGTGTAAAGTTAAAGAAAACTTGTTGATGGATGCACTGCCATGTTAAATAATGTGGTGAACATGGAGGAAAAAAATAAGAGATATTCTTTTTGTTAGAGACGTTATCACTTTTCTCGCTTCTTCCTAACAGTGACATTATTTGACTTGCTCGTTAATCTAATTTTGACAACCAACAGACATATTTCGCAGAGTTACAGGAAATGTTACGAAAGCTGAGTCTCTCTCTCTCTCTCTCTCTCTCTCTATCTATCTATCTATCTATCTATATATATATATATATATATATATATATATATATATATATATATACACACAGTTATGCATACACCGACGGCTTTTGTTTTGAAACTTCCTCTATTATTTTTATGTTTACCGAAACTGGTTTTGTTTTTGCATACTGTTTATTTACCTCGAATAATTCTTTTAGCATAAACAATGCACCGTTAATTATTCATTTACTGTTTTCTTTTGCTGTTAAGGATTGCCGTCTCTTTGACACCAAACATTTATAGTTCGTGCTGTCAAAGATATGCTGAAGGGCTTTTAAATTTGAGTCTATCTGTGTGCGTTGATGTAGAGTAACAGTTTACCGAGATAGATGTTACCTCTGTTGTGAGTTCAAAGTTGAATACTGGTCCCGATCAAGCCAAAAGTTGCATTACAAAGAGTATTTATTTTGTTTGAATAATCATTTCCTGGATATAAGTGTTAGCATGTTACAATTGAGAAACGTCACGCCACTGTTTCCTTCGCATTCAGTGCACCTAAATGCGCCACGTTTTTTAAAAATTAAATGTGTCAAAAGTTATACCTGCAAAAAGAACATTAGGAGATGCTTCTCATGAGGAATGTTCTATAAAAAAGAAACAACCCCTCGAAGCTTTTTATTAAGAAACGCGAAACTGAACATGAATGCATTATACGGTAAAACACAGCGGGGTGTTAATTGAAGTAGAAGTCGTACTGATACGACAAGTCAGGGATATTTTGCTAAAGTAGTTGGATTGTTTAATCCAACTTAAGATTTAATCCTCTGCCCAAAACATATTTATCCACCCCCACTCCGTTTAATCCAAAACCTCTTTAAATAGCTTATAAAAAATATACCGGCCCTTGCCTTTTATTTCTACTACCACATTTATTCAGCCTCAAAGACTAATGTTCGCAATGGCATTAACAAAAGCATTAGCGCTGTTACGCAAGTTCACATATAAAATCAATGTTTCATCTTTCTCTATACCAAACTATATTGCTTCATTTTTATTACAAATAAGGTTTATATCTAAAGCTCTGAATATGAGTCTTCTTTATTCATCAATATCATAATTGCAATCACATTATAAGATATTTTCAATAGATTTAAAATTTTCACGAAAGTGATCATTTGTGTTTTTATAAATATAAAAATAAATATAGAAAGTAATGAAAATAGACTCATTCATATAAACGAAATTCGTGAATAAATATGGATGTGTGATTAGTGTTAGGGGCTGTCAGCACCGAAATCTGAAACCTAGTTCAAATGTTCTACTTGCCTGACGATCGCGGTATCATGAAACTCGATTAGCGGACATTTTTTTATATGCAGTGTCACTTTGCAACGTGTTTGCTCTGTCTTGGTCCATTTGATATAGAACACTGTCTTTTATTGTTTACAGCGGTATAGTTTGTGTTCTGTTTCAGTAACATTCGCTTTGGAAGGACGTGAATCCATTCATTTTTCCTTCAACTCTGGATTAAATAATAGGGTAAATTAGACTCTATAGACCCTGGTAGTTTTCACTGAAGGAGAATAAAAGGTCCTAAGTCGAAACCGTAGAGAAGACCACGTGAAATCCCTCAAATATCGATAGCAAATGATCATGGAAATGTGTGTAATGTAAAGATTTATAAAATTGTGCATGCTTTTTTTTAAAATAATATCATGTCTTATATCTTGCAAATAAATGTTTTCTTAAAATTGCTACTAAACAAATGATATATCAGAAGTTTCAATATATATTTATATCTGTAAGAACAATGGAATATATGGATTTTTGTAAGATCACCTGTAATGTGAAATGTTATTATACATTTTGCTGATTTTTATTTCATGATTTGAAAATAAAGGTGATGGATAGATAATTATTTTGAATTTGAAATTTTAACGATTTCCATGGTATTGAGCATATATAAAATCAAACGTTTACAAATGTTATTACGAAAATATATGAATAAAATCATCGTAAATCGTGAAACAATCGAACAGTTGCCTCCTAAATGATGAGCAAAGTATCAAGAACCAGAAAAAATATGAGAGGAAACAAAGAAAAATGTACTGAAACGTTATGTAGATACAGTTATCAGTGAAAGCTGGACAATCAGTTAGTGAAAACTGGATAATGTCCTAACAGATGAAGAAGACACTTGAAGCAACAGAAATGTGTTTCTACAGAAGGATGCTGACAAAACCTCGGACCGATTATGTGAGCAACTAAATAGTTCTAGAAACAATGGCAAAAAAATGACACATAAATAAGACTAGCAGCATGGCCCAGCGTTGCCTGTGCTTGATTAAAAAATCGCACGACTCATACAGCAATCGCTATCACTTGACTTAAAATATTTTTGCCATTCCTTGCCTTTAAAGGTGTGCCCTTTGCCGTGCCGATGTTGCTACATGCCTTACTTCTTGCCTATCTCACACTGCGAATTTTTTCTAAGCTCTATACCAAACATTAAATCTGTTACGAAAAAAGAACTAAACAAAATGAACACAAAACGATCAGCTTTGAAAAAGGACTTGTAACTGGAAAAACCGAATGAAAAAAGAATGTTAACAACAAATACTTTTTCACACCCAACGCAGTTCTGCGGAATCAGCATCAATGTTGAGTTTAAGCAAGCGAATGAGCCAATTGGAGTCAAGTGCCATGCAGATTTAAATTTTTCCCACTTATGGCGAATGCAGCTTTCGATGTTTCTGCATGCTAGCATGCTAGTTAACATTCATGTCAGTCAGCTGTTGGCTCTCACGCTGGCCAATAGAATCTTCCTGCCTATTCGTGGCAGCCAGCTATAGGCTCTCATTCTGGCCAATAGAAAATGGCCTAAAACTACATGAAAACTACCGTAGAAACATGAAAAAATCGATTATTTCCACTATTGATGGGAGTTGGGAAATGCAAAGACGGTCATGGCCTTT
This sequence comes from Acanthosepion pharaonis, assembly GCA_903632075.3. Classification (NCBI taxonomy): domain Eukaryota; kingdom Metazoa; phylum Mollusca; class Cephalopoda; order Sepiida; family Sepiidae; genus Acanthosepion; species Acanthosepion pharaonis. The sequence continues at coordinate 1,196,816 of CAHIKZ030000119.1, read as the reverse complement.
CTACTAACTTGGAGCATGTGCATATAAATTTTGGTGCAAATCCGTCGAAAATTGCGGCCGTGCATTCGGTACACACACACACACACACATCCTGCCTTTTACAGATAGAGATCGGGAAGCAACAGATGAATTTTCCGAGGTACATAATGAAATAAGAAAGGAAGGAAAATGATATACTCGCAGGACAACTTGTGGGAAAGCGGGTCAGGATAATGCAACGCACGACACCACCTGGCGCGCTTGAGCAAATGGAAGGCGGAGCACGGTTTGGGAGAGATGGCAGAAATACAAAAGGAAATGAAAACTGTGTAGATCAATGATCACCCACGCCCTGAAAAGATACAACACATAGATAATGAAGGAAGATAAGGTCAAGAAAAAATAGGCGTTATCAATATGACAAAGATATTATAGAAAATAATTTAAGGTAGGTTTATCAGAGAAATAGATTCACTACTGAGTAAAATTGTTTTAAAAACTTGTATTAGAATGTATAGAGTGATGCCATTTGCAGAATAATAAGAACATCGTCTAAAGACGAGAAAATACATAATTGGCACGTTTAAGTAAATATCCCAAAAAGAAACATGCAATGTGTATTAGCACGATCGATATTTGATTAGAACACTCGTTCTGGTCGACTATCGCGGCAACTTGAAATTCGCGTAGGGGGTTTGGTCTTGTTTAGATTAGTGTCACTGGTTAGGGTATTTGCTTTGTTTCGCTCATTTATACATAGAACATAGTTGTTCTTTGGTTAGGTAGGTATATTTGATTGTTTTTTTGTTCTTTTATGCTTATGCTTCATTTTCATTTTTGTTTTGTTCTTATGTTCTAGGCATAAAATAAAAACCTTAACTTTCGCTGATAACTCCACGAAAAATGTTTACGGGTTCAATATAAACCCAAGATTCATTAAAGATATCGCCAAAATTTTGGATATGATGGTTATCAGTATTCACAAGATACAACGTTGTTTAAATAGAAATCGGTTGTGTGGCAACCGAACAAGATGAACATCTGTTCACAAACCATGTAACATTGTTTCTCGGTTTAATTTTGCAATAGGTTCTTGGTCAAAGGAAATTGCTTTTCAAACCAAGTAAGATGGAGTGATGAAACACAAATCGGACATAATATTGTACAGAAGATTTGATGCAAGAAAGGTGAAAACTTCCTTCCAGATATACAGTAGCAACATTAAAACATGGAGAAAGCTCGATGATGATTTGGGTTTGTTTTAGCCCTAGACGGACTGGGCAATTGCAATAAGAAGAATAATGAAGACTACACATTATATCAAAATTATGGATGGAAATCTACAACTATCAGCGCAAAATCTTCATCTAGGCTGGAGATTTACTTTCCAGCATGATAAGATTTCCAACCATAAGTCTAAATCAGTGGCTATATTGCTTCACATAAGAAGAGTACAGTTTTTTCCATGACCTTCAATGAATTGAATCCTATTGAAAATATATGGCAAGAATCGAAAATTTGAATGAATCGTAGGTCACCACAAAACCTTCAAGAATTAGAAAGTGTAACCACTAGAGAATGGGAGGAAATCCTAGAAAAGCAGAAAATATTTGTTAAAATCTCATTAAAAATATACAAATGATTGCAGGAAGTTATAAAGATGAGAGGCCATTCTCTAAACATTGTTTAATTTTTATTTAATTTTCGATACTGTACGAATAATGCGGTATATGGAACATGAGATATTAATAAAATCAATATGTTTTGCACTTATCAATAAATAAAACAATCACACTGCATATTCTTGTTGGCAAAAGAAAATAAAAACGCTCCAAAG